>MTQE01000401.1:18110157-18143291 GCA_014337955.1 Aspidoscelis marmoratus
CCCAAAAATGGCCAAACAAAAGGCAGAAAACAGAAGCTTTCTAGAAAAGTAAATGCCACATATGTGTCTTTTATGTGACATTTGATTTCACATGTGTTTATAGTATTAAGCTTTGCTTGTTCCAGATTCAATGAGGCTATGCTCCCACTAGCATGCTCTGTCCACAGTGGATGGAGCTTGGGCTATGGCATGAAAATGGCGCTTCAAGCATGAACTGCTTGCAAGCTGCCTAAACAAGATTTCTAGCTAGTATATCAGACTAGCAACCCATGTGTGGATAGCATACAGATCACCAGTCTGGTACACTGTGCCTGGCATCATTGTGCAGACACCCGGAAGCAGAGCTGGAAGTGGGCCACTTTTGGACTCTCAGCCAAAAGCGACCTAGCCAGCAAATGCATTCCCAGCCTCTGACACTAGAATGGGATGGGCAGATGTCCCTTAGATCAGTCTAGTGGTAGCCTGGTATAACCCACACTCTATAGCTCCTTGGCATCGTAGGACACCTCACACTGTGGGTCCACTTTCCATCCCACACTGATAGCTTATACTGTACAGACAGGCCCCACATTTTGTATCCAGCTGTCAAATATCTATTTCTGCATAAACACATGACGTATGGGCTGAATCAGCAAACCCTACTCTAAATGCAACTGGGAAATGTGCACCATTCTGAAATTTAGAGCATAGCATACTTTATTTTAGGTGACTGGTGCTGGCTAGGCCTACATTCACTGCCCATAAAATATTCCCAACAGGAGCAAGAAAAGAATGTCATAAAGACATCAGAGAAGCCTATCTCTAAAATCTACTCTGGATTGCTTAGCTTGCAGATTTCCTTTGAGTTATTTTGTCTGTATCACTTATTGTCTGAAAATAATCTACACATTGCTGTTATCACAAAGTTACAACACTAAAATAGGTGTAAGTGGAAATTTTATTGATCAGACCCTTTATCTGCTCCAAATGCCATTCCTTTCTTTCCCTGAATTATTTCCGTAAGAGCTTCAGGCCTAACTTCATAAGTAATTATTGTAACAGAGAAAACTAATATAGGAAACACTCTTACACCTAAGTATTCTATTTATCCATATAGTCCAGTACCAGTATCTCCTAATGGAGATGCCAGCAGGTAAAGTAAGACTCCTCTGCTTACCTGATCCTTTTTAAATAGAGAACCAAGATACTAAACTTTGAATCATCTGTGTAACAAGCTTCCTTTCTACCACTGAACAACATTCCCTCTTCAAATCCATTAGTCACCAATGACTGGAGATTTAAAGGTTTGAAATCAAATATACAATCATCCCTCTGTTCATCATTTAAATAAGGGGTTTCTCTACCTGAGTTTTATTAGGCAGCACAGTGAGGAAATAGTGTGTTTAATCTAGGAGGCAGATGGGGTTTTTTTTAAAAGCATATATGTTTTATTTAGATTTGAGCTTTTTAAAAATAAAAAATTCATTGAAGTATGCACTCTCACTAATCTCAGGAATACCTGGTAATTTTCTCTCATCTTTAAATATTTCTTAGAACAAATAGGCTTGGGACATAGATATATGGCCATGGTCACACCTTCACTTTAAACCTTCTCCAGTCTATCCCCAGGTCTGACTGCATAAACTTTTTAATTTCAATCCATTTTATTTGTGAACTTTCAGTCCTCCATTTGGACATTCCTGAATGGAAGGACCACAAATAAAACATAGAAATAAAAAAAAGTGTGAGCAGTCAGACCTGATGATGGACTGAAGAAGGTTTAAAGTGAAGGTGTGACCGCAGTCTGTGTTCTTTCTCTGTTGGAGTCTCTTTCTTGCTCCATTCTACATAAGTTCCTGGGCCTAATAGGCAGAGCTAGAATAATATTGTATGGGAATTCAGATTCAGCATGTTACTATTTATTTATTTTCTTTATGAACTGTTTATGTTTTTATTGCCATATACTTAACGATAGCTAGACAACTTACAATGGCAACATCACAATTTAAAATTCTAAAATAAGGGGGAAATGTGGAGAGTGTACAACACCAAGACATGAGAGAGGAAACCAACAGCCCAATGCCCTGGTTGAAGAGATCCATCTTCACTGGGCACCAAAACATATACCACATTGGCCCATACACACAGTAGTATGCAAATCAATAGATGCTTATGAAACAGAGCAAAGTCTAACCCAGGAATCTTCTCATTACTGGTGCATTAAAGACAATCAGGCCACCTGCAGACACCACTTATTTATTCCACAGTTTATCAGCTTACCAGTATAAAGCACACTTGGAACTATCACTCTTTATCTATACATCAGATCAATACTCTGGGTTTCAGCATTTCCACAGCAGCAGAGTGGCATTACAGCTGCAGTGTTTTCTTTCCATGTGACCTAACCATTCCAATAGTATCTTCTAGGTACCAACAACTCACACCAAACTCTTGCTCTACTTCACGTGCAGTACTCCAGCCCTAGCTGCAATTACAGAAAAACAAGATATTGCACTACAACAGTTAATTTTACCAGAATAACAACAACCTGGTAAATTGGATCTATATTCCAGGACTGTATCAGAAGCACTGTGATCACGTCTGGCAAATTAGGTGTAATTACGAAATGATTATGGGTTGTTGTTTTTTACTGTCTGGATACAGGTTCATTCTCTTTGTTTGTAAGGATCTCGTGCCTAACAGGTGATTGTTGCTGTCATATGCTAATCCCTACTTGGCTTACCCTCACGCAACACATCTTTGTATTGTTTGATCAACTTAATTCTAGGCTGGTAGGTTTCTATCTTGCACTTTGAAGCAGTATACGCCAGGAAGGCTCAGCATCTAAACAGGCTTAAATATGGACGTGTAAAGATGAAGAGGTGTCATAAAGGCGCATTGAATAATCCAAGCTTCCTTTCATTCTTCCAGGTCATTTTGTATTATTTGTCTGTCTTCTTGAATCTGGGAAACACAACAGTCTTCTTTTAAGGACTTTATTACAGTCTTCTGAATATAAGGTACAGTAAGCCGCACACCCATTTATTTGATAAACAGTAAAAAAAAAAATGCTTTTAAAAAGTGCTCTACAATTGCAGGGGGGTTTCACACAAAGCTGAATATTTCCACCCTTGATTGAAACTGAACTGAAGGTGGAAAATGTGTTTCATGCACACCCCTATTCAAAGACAAAGAAATTGTTTTGGAGATGCAAGGAAATAAATCATGTTGCCCAAACTGTAAAACCGATATCAAAAGATTCTTTAAATTAGAAGAAGAAAGCCGGGACAGGTCCTGTTATGGGCCGTTTCTCCGTTTACCTCCCTTAATCTGGATTTAAAAGATCCAGATCTTTTAAATGGGGCCCTTGCTGAATCCAGTCCTTGAAGATCCGGATCTTGGCGAGGACCTCTTGCATTCGCACTGGCTGTCTAGCGCCCAAAGTCTATGGGGGCTAAACAAGATCACAGTGTAAACGAGGAAGCATCCATCCAGAGGACCCATTTGGCCCGGATGTGGGTAGCGCGACGCTGATCTGGAAGGCCTGCTTTGGCTCTGGGGAGTGCTTCAATAAACCCTTTGGCAGCATCGCAGCTTCTTGCCCCCCGAATGCACCCCCTTACCTTTTGCGGGGCCGCAGGTCAGCCAAAGGGCTTATTGCAGTGCTCCCCAGAGGCCATAAAGGCACTTCCAAGTCAACACTAACACCAAATTGTTCAGAGTGGTAAAAACAAAGCTGTGAAACATGGAAGTATTCTAGGACTATGTTGAGACTACTAAACATGTCTATGGCAATCGCAACATAGCTCCGGGATATAGAGGTTCTATCCTGTGATATCACTATAGCAACAAAAAGAATCTGTATTTTTATGCTACCGCAATATTGCTGTAGCTGCTGCTCAGAGCCACCATCTTGAAAATAGCTGCCACATGTGCACACATGCCATCACACCATTGTGGAAAAAAGCATCAGGTGAAGTAAGTGCCTGTACTTGCCTCACACTGGGCGACAAGAAATTATTTTGGATAAGCTTTACTCTAAAGTATTGCTGAATAGTGAGATTTTCAGATGACATCTGGAGGCGGCTGAAAAGTATCTGTGAGAAGCTGAAAAGGGATATTTGCACACTTGGGCACTAGGCTTCATAATGGTAGATACCACTGAATGTGAACAAGTGCAAAATGATCCATATTGGAGCTAAAAATCCTGACTGCTCTTATCCACAGATGCCATCAGAGCTGACTGTTACTGATTGGGAAAGAGATCTTGGAGTAATCACTGCAAGTATTCTGAATGCACATAGTGTTTACAGTGGATACCCACTGTGTCAACACTATCATTGAACTGTCCACTAGTTTAATGAAAATGTTGACACAGTGTGTATCTGCTGCAAAAAAAAGTCAATAGCATGTTCAGGACAAAAAAAAAAAGGTATTGTAAATGGAGATACTAATATTATAATACCCTTATACAAATCGATGATATGACCGCATGTGGAATACTGGCGCCACACAGTTGGAAAAGGTCCAGAGGAGGGCAACTAAGATAAACAAAGGGCTGGAGGAGTTTGCAATGTTTAGGGCTTTTTAATCTATTTAATGGCTTAGTTCTTTGTTTTACTGAATCAATTTTCTTAGTCTTTTATTGTCCTATTTTATCTTTATATTTTTTTACTGTTTTTTAGTGTCTTTGTTGTTTTAACCTGTAAACTGCTCTGAAACTACAGTGAAGAGTGATACAGATATTCTATCAATAAAAAGATAAGTAGAAGAGAGATGTAAAAGAAAATTATGGATGGTGGGGACCACCCCAAAAAGCTGTGTTTTTGTGTGTTTTTAACACAATACACAGTCAAATTTTGGAATTTGCTACCATGAGATTTGGTGATGGCTACCAGCTTAAATCTGGACCAGCTAGATCTGGACTAGGATCTGGACCAGCTACTAGTGGCTATTAAATCCAACAACAGTTATGTCTCCAACAGCCAGTCACTGGGAGACTGCAAGCAGAGCAGGCTTCCTCTATATCCTGCTGGTGAGCATTATTGGTTGTCCACTGTGAGAACAGACTCTTGGTCTAGAAGTTATTTGGTTTGGCAAAAACACAGTAGTGTGAGATCAACTGGGTGTGGTACAGAAAGCTGTGCTAAATCTACAACTCCATTTATTCTTGGGTATCAGTTGTGCCAGCTCTTTCTGATGCATACACAGACAAGGATTTTTAGGGGGCTGTTCATCAGAAAGACATGCTCCTACTGGAACTATCACAAGAATCTACACATTGGTTATATAGCTACAGATTTTTAACATTTTAAAATCTGCTCTGCATGAACAAGCTTCCAAATTCAATTTTCAGGAGAACTCCAGAATAAGCCAGTGGTAAATTATCAAAAGGCTTGAAGTCGGCAGCAGTTGGGCTCAACACATAGGCACTTTTGCCTTTTATCTGATGATACCTCCTAGTTGCATAGAAATGCACTAAATAAGTAAGGTATAGTTTTTTGCCCATAAAATAAAAACATTCCACAATTAATTTAAGGGCAAAATGTATACTGTGACTGAACACAAAGGTGTTCCCAAAGCATTCCTATATTGTTCCAACCATGGTAGAATATACACAGTGCCATTATGGTGCCTTGAATGTGTAGTGAGGACAGAGTGTCTGCCCTACGCTGAATTCCCACTGCACATTAAAAACAGAGGAAGCATGCAGCATCTACACAGCCGCCATGCTCTTCCTCACCTATGTCACTACAAATCCTGCAATGGCATGCTAACGGTACAGTACTATGCTAACGGTACAGTACTCCGTGCTGCTACTCAAAGGGAGTTACTTGCACCCTTGTTGGTGTTTGCATTTTGACCCACACACACCCCTTCAGAATCAAAACACAGAACCCCACTTTTCCCCAACCCCATCAAATGGTGGCAAGGGAATCCCCAGCTGCCATCTGACAGGCAGGGAGGACCATTTGTAAAATTATTATTGATCCTGCAGGGGTGGGCGGAGCAAGCCTTCCCCACCGTTCAGGTGGCTGCTGAGGATTCCCTTGCCTTCATTTCACAGGTGGGGGACCCGCACCACGTAGAAACATTCTGCACATTAAAGAGAAGTGATTGTTTCTCTTTATTGCAAGGAGGGAAATGCTCTTTGCTAGATGCACTCTTCTCTCTTGTGTGTGGAAGCAGCCTGTAATTGAATATGGTCTAAGAAACTCCAAGCTTTCATACCATGTTATGAATTTTCAATTTAGCTTTTAGACTCATAGGTAGGATGGCGAGTGGTAAAAATAAAAGATTTGGCTCCCTAGAATACCAGTACATAAAAAATGCAATTGGGTCTGCATATCTTTAAATGAATGTCCTAAACAAGTTTAAGTATCTAGTGTTGTTAGATGCTGCTATTCATACCGAGTTGATATGACTGTGGTTGCTTACCAGGTATAGGACAGTGTGTCCAGAGCACAAACATAAATGCTCAGGTGTCAGTGGTGGCTCACACGGAACTTGTACAAGGGCAGTAAATGAAAGATGGTGCTCCAACTGGAATCCTCCCTTTGATCTTCAGTCTGACGTTTTCTTTCCCCGCCCTCTTCAACCTAGCAGTTCTAACTTATGGGCCATTTCCAACAGGTATACAGAGCACTTCATACTGTGTGCAAAAATCAGTATAGGCTGCCAATCATGCAATCATCGAGTGCCAGTAGCTGCAGCACAGTACCCAGGTTCATCTGTCAAAATGCTGCCCACTTTTGTAGCATGCATGAAACGGTGCTATAAGTAGGATGCAAGGTTATGGATTATAAAACGGCAGCTCTGCTTTAAAATACAATCTAAGATGATATTTAAAAAGGCAAGAATTATCCACTTGCATACAAACATGCACACGCAGAAATGCAAGCAACGAAAGCTGTATTTTTCTTACTGAAAAAAGTGCCAAAATAACAAAGTGAAGCAAGAAATTGATTTCTTTAAATAGGCTTCTCCCACCCCTTCAGCACTTCCCAAAGATGAATGGGATGACAGATGTTTTAGTAAAATCATTAAGACGTGATAGAAATAATTTCTGGGGATGTTAGTTAAATTCCTTGCTGACTGAGGCATATGATACATGACAACCCCCCCCTCTTTTTTTTCCCTTTTCAAATCCAAGGTGAGAGGAGGAGAAATATTAACTCTTCGGAAGTTGAGCCCCAAAGGGAAACGTATCTACGCTGCTCTAGAGTTTCTCACACTGAATGCTATTGACAAAGAGGTGAATATAAATATGCTGGAGTGCAGGTTTAGATCTGGGTTTGAGGTAGGTGTTTATTAATATCATGAAGGTATGATTCTTAATGATCTGGGAACAGAGACCTATATAGGGACTTGAGTAATGGCATTGTCTCATTGCCTGCATACTTTGTGCTTTTGTCTCAGACAGGTTCATTTTTCACTGGAGGGGAAAGGTTCACACCACACGAGGGGGGTAACCAGTTGATGTTACAAGGCTGACGATTAGCCCCCTTGCTGTTCCACATGACACTGGGAAGGACTCCAACAGGCAACCTTAATGCCTGTTTCAGCATCTTGAAGAAATTAATGAACACAGCTTCAGTGGCAAAACATTTCAATCAGATCCTAACAGCTGCGCTGACAATTTTATTTTATTTTTTAAAAGCAGGTTTAGTAATATTTTTTAAAAAAAAAAAACTGGAAAGCATCAGAGTCCTTTTTTTTGGAAAAGGAAGCAAGTGGTAGGGAGAGAAGAGAAAGGACAATGGTGGTTAGTGCCAAAATATGTGTTATAGCCCTGTGTTTGTTGAACAAATTAAGCACGTTCTGGTTTTTCACCTGCTGAAGTAGCAGCCGTGCATATGGCCCAGAAGTTAAAAATAAGGAAATATGCATACATTACCATACTTAATGGACGACCCCCTCCATTTAATATGCAAATTTTCTGAAATATTACTGAATGCCGTCTGTTCTAAATGAATAAATTTGAATTGCAATTAGAATAATCCTTTATAATTAATGAAAACTGTCAATTTTGGTTCATAAGTAATTTGATTAACTGGATGATGGGACACTTATCAAGTTCACTGGACTGCTAGGCTATGAGAAAGCTGACAGGGAAAATGGGCCAGTCCATGAGCTCAGACATCACTGGAATATTGTGCTACATTATTGATAACAGAAGCCAATGAACTTAGGAAACTGAACTCTGTGTGCCTTCTTTACAGGGACATTTCAACTGGATGATATGTGATGGTCTGCTTATAATAGGCGGCTCATATGATAGCACTATGTCATTACTTCCTCAGTGGGGGGAAAGAGCTACAAGCAACGGCAAACAGCTAGTTAAACCTGAAATTTACACTCTCCAGCTGCTTCCATAAGAAAAAAAGAAAAATGTCCACACAGTAAGTGTAAGGAGGAACAATGCAAGCCATGTGGAATCAAGTTTATTATAATACATCACAGGCATTATTTTACATTAGATTGCCATAGATGAAAGGTACATTCCCTACACCTGGCTTTCCATCTATCATTTCTCTCGTAGCGAGGATGCAAAATTAGTCCTCTTTTGTTGCTGTTATTTTAACAGTCAGACTTAGGGCAAGAGAGGGAGACAGAGACAGCATATATGATGCAGCACTTGGACTTCATTTTATAAAATAAGAGGCAAAGTGTAAGTCAGCATCAAATACTTGGAACACTGGGAATCTACCCAGAGTTACAGGGACAACAGTCACAATCTGTGCCCCTTGTTTAGTTCCTTAGTCTAGAAAACTAACAAGAAGATGAAAATGTTCCTTCTAAGATTAAAAGAATTAAATATTACAAAAGAGTCAGGTTTTGATGGCCTACTTGGCTGAAAGTCCTGGAACTTTATACAGTCTTTACGTGCCCTAGCTAATTGGTACCCCCACACCATTTACTATAAAAATGTCCTGCCCCTTATTCTGTCTAACTAGAACTTATTGGTGCTTCCTGGTATATCAGCAAATATTTCTTACCCCCTTAATTTACAATGACAATATAAACTGTCCCCCTCCCACTGCAGAAAGAAAGCAAGCATGGCAGTGGGATATAAAAGGAACATGAAAGTGAGCTGAGTTCAGTTTTGGTATTGCATTTTCCCCAATATCTTCCAAGCCTGGATCCACTTGCTGGCTTACAGGATTTGAACAAAAGAACAACATAGAAGCCACATGCCTAAAATCTGTCCCACCCCTGCAGAATGACTCTGAGGGTGTTTTTCCACTGTCACTAGAAGTTCCCATTAAGTATCCATTAATGGGTACAAAAATGCCATTTAGTACCCATTAATGGGTACTTAATGGGTACTTCTAGTGACAGTGGAAAAACACCCTGAGTTGGGCAGCAGGAGGCGGGTCTTGATTCATCCCATAAACACAGGATGCTTTACAGTCTTTAGAAATATACTGAAAATCAGTATTAAAAGGAAGAGGGAAAAACTTATCATATTGAATCAGATAAAACATAATCTCTCTTATACTAGGGTCTCCCTCTACTTGCCAGTGCCACAAAATTTTCAAAACTGATGGATTTCAAGATCAGCTGAGAAAGGTTTAAGAAAGGTTCAGAAGCAAACTCTCTTTGTGGTTCCCATCAGTCAAAAGAATTTCCATTCTACTATAGTCAACAAGAAACACAATTCAGTAAACTCTACAGAAGCATCTAGTTCATTATTCTGGCTTGAAGTTCAGGGAAATGGCTTGTTTTTGGTACTCATAAGAGGACATACGAGCACAAGAGGAGCCCTGCTGGATCAGGCCACACCTCATCTAGTCCAACATCCTGTCTCACCAATTGCTTCTGGGGATTTTCAAACAGAAGACAAAGGCAAAGCCTCTAAGTGCTCACAAATCCCTTAACATATCCTTTAGAGGCATTCTGCTCTCTCCAGTGTCCAGGGGAAAACTGTAGTGGGTGAAGCCCAAAGCTAAAACAAATCCATCTCACAAGGTCAGAGAACGTTCTTCTATTGCATTTCACTTTCAAAGGATACACGTGATTAGCATTCAGAATAAAAATGGGAGTGAGCAGAAAGAAAGGGGACTAAGTAGTATCCAGACACATCAGATAAGACCGAATGGATAGGTGGAAGTTAATGTGCTCTTTGGAAGAAAGCTGAGATGCGACTGCTGTGAATAAATAAATAGTGTAGGCATATACATACGAATCAATTTATTCACTTGCTTGAGAGATTATTTCTCTGTCAAACTAGTTTTGTAAGTGAAGTCAGTACAGGATGAGCATTCAGCCACATGATATGGCCAAACATGAAACCCTTTGAGTACATTAGGATTGTACTAGTCTCCTTGTAAATACACATCAAGACATTTCACTGTTAGACCAATAAAAACCAACCTGGATTAAGGCTCTGCCAAGCAGTGGGGAGGAAGCACAGATTACTCAAGTCTTTGTGTTTTCATTTATTTTAAATCTGCATGTTGTTAAAACAAATGTAAAAATTAGCCATATGGAGGCTGAGATTTGGTACAGTGTCTTCATCTGTCACCACATTTGGAGAAAACACACATGCACGCTCAGAGTGCTGGCACTGAGTCTTGAAGAGAAGAAAAGCAACACACAAGAAAACAACTGAACATATGCACATGTTTTTAACCTCTTGGGGTGATAACTTATGGTGATTTCAAAAATATACAGTGAAACCCAGCCAGATTATTGTGGCTTTGTTATATTTTAAAGATCAACATCTAATCGCAAAGACAAATACCGGTTTTAACTAGCACACAATGCAGTTTGATTAAAGATGGTTTACCCAAACGAAATACAACCTCACATGCCTTATTTTGAATTCAAACCTTAGACCCAGTGCATGTAAGACAGGGGCTTAATAGCTTTCCAAACTCTCATTTGGCCCCCGTTATACAACCAGCTGACACTGAAAATAATTAATGCCCTTTAGGACTCACATCTGCTCCTATGCTTCCATGTCAAGGCTTTTAATTGGGCTATTTTGGCATTTGGAGACAATGGCAAGGTGAAGTAACCTTTCTTTAATATTTCTGAGGTCAGAAGCTAGTCCTGCCAAAGGTCATCCTTCAGGTTCACAAATGAGTCATTTGTATCACCTAATGCAATCTGTGACTTGCAAATTACAGGGGGATATGTTATAGTGCATTAATTAGTCCATGCGATGAATACAGAATTCATCATTAGTGGTTGTAGCTTCTGCAGGCGTGCCAGTACTTGTTTTGGTGGGCTGAGATTGCCGATTATATTACAGACTTTCCTGCTAAATGTGGCCTTTAACATCTGGAATTGTTACTGGTCCTAAAAGTGGTGAAAATTGACCTTTCACTTGTATTTCATGTTTAAAGCTGTTTCATTTTATACTTAATCCACATGCCTTAAATAAGCTGAGGTTGCGTTGAGTCTTCCAAAGGATCTCCCCTTTACTATTATCAAATGCTTTCATCATGATCACGTATGAGCATAGTTGATTCTTCTGAGTTTAGGAAACAATCCAGGGTCCTCCCTTCTGTTTGGTGGTGTGTACTAGCTTGGAGCGTAGACCAGACTAAGACGTCCAAATATTGAGGTATACTGCTATACTAGAGGTGGTCATCCATGGTTCGGTATACTATAGCAGTCCATTTTGGTAGGTCTACAAGGCGCACCACCAAACTAGCTTCAAAGTTGGCACAAGCTTCAGAGTCGATGCAGGGGCTTGTGTGGGTCAAGCCAGCCCATTGCAGATGACCTAGGAGCAACATTTCCCAGCTTGGAACAGATTGTGTATACCAGTACAGGGCAGCCTACCCTGTAGCAGAATAGCCCAGAGGTAGGTGCAGAAACACGCTACGATTCCAGGCCCGCTGTAGAGAAAAATACCTGACCACGCAACATCACTTGCTCCTTATACCTGATTCAAATCAAAAGGTTAACATGGTAAAACCAGGTTTTATATCTGCATTCTTTCAGCAAGCTTTCTCATCATTCTTACACACACACACACACAGACGGGGGGGGGGGAGAGAGAGAGCTCTTCTGTGGCAAAACCTAATTATTTTCACATCCAATCTCAACTTCTTCTCTGCCACTACTAGCATTCTTACATCTCTATGGTTCCTTGACTATTCTCTGAAACACTTCAAGGCAGCTATTTCCATTTATTTTCATCTTCAGTTAATAATTCCCCTCCTACTGGGAAACCTCTGGGGCTTGTTCTATTATTTTTTCATTCCAAAATTGTGCAAGTTCCCCATTCCATTAAAACATTTTCTGTCCTTTAGCTTCTAGCCAATAATATCACTTCACCATCCAGGTATCTTTAACCTTAACTGAACCTGGACTCTGTTAGCAGTCCAGACAAACTGAGTTATCATTGGAAACCTTCTCACACTGCATATGGAGTTAATTTTCCTCAGATGAACCTCTGCTGTGCACGTGTTCACGAGTGCTTTTTAACTTACTATTGTTGTGCCTGATTTTAGTTCCTTGGAGGACAGACTAAATAAACAAAATCTCCAGTTTAAGAATATACGTTGTAAGATTAGAATTATATGACTTGTTCACAGTAGTGCTTTGTTCCTTAAAGGTTACACAAATAACACAGAAATATTCCCTGACATCTGCATTCTTTGAACAGTAAGTTGTACAATCTCCACATGAGGTCCTAATTGTGTCATGTGCATTTTATTATTTTTTAAATTTAAAACATTTTTAACCTGTCTTTCATATTAAGTAACTTAAAGCAGTTTACAAATGAATTCAAAAACTAGGATAAGAGCAATTAGAAACAGAGCAAATAGGAACAGTGTTACAAACTGGCTGTGGGTAAAAACAAACATTCACTGACACTGAGAATGCCTGGGTAAATAAATAAGTTTTCAAGAGACATCTACATGATATAGCAATAGATGCCCCATCAGTGACCAAAGGGAGAGCATTCCAGAGTGTAGGTGCCACCACAGTGAAGGCCCTTTGTGAGACACCACAATATGGCATTCTGTAATTGTACTACAACTCTCACAATTTGTGTGGTCTTCCTGCTTTGAGGGTGGCTGCACAATGTTTTTCAACCCCCAAACACTAGCTGTTTGAGAATTCATCACAGGAATCTGACGTCAACACAGATACATGTGAATAGAGCTGCAGAAAAGTGTCAGTTAACTCCTACTCCATGCAGGACTCTAAATTAAAGCTTTCCTCAGGACAAATATTTTTCCTTCATTCAAAACAAAGGGGAAGCAGGAGATCCAGCTCAGCTTAGCAGCTGAAGCATCAGACCAAAACCTACCGGTCACCAGGATCAAAGCCTCATTGAGCCACAAAAGCTTTTCGGGAGACCTTCAGCTAAACACTGGGCATTTTCCCACTTCCCTTCCCATACACTGGGAAGGAAAGGAGTGCGATGACCCAATGTTAACTAGCATTCACACTTGCAAGCACTAAATAACGACAGCCTAAGCCCCAAATGATCGGTCACTCACCTGTGACTGATCCCGGGGCTGGTCCTCTTATGGGCACTGCCATTAAGGTTGTGGTGCCCTTCGCAACGGCGTGTGCGTCAGTGCTGTCGCCATGACGACGCTGATGCTCTGCGCAGTTGCAGTTGCAGTCACATCTATGGTTGTCCAAGGTCCCAGGACACTTGCGCACCATCTCAGATGACACCAGAGCACCAGAAGAGGTATGAATGGCCACGGCCTGGACATGCCAGGTAAGCTTTTCATGCTCCACACCTAATCAACAATTAGGGAATTTCTTGGAAGGCAGGGGGCATTTGGAGGCTTTGGCAGCCTCCTCCATGTGTTGATGCCGTCCCCCAGAAGTTCTCTAATTGTTGACTACCGGCTGTAGTGTATTGTTACTAAGCTAAAATAGGGTTGAGGAACATTTGCACCATCTGGAGCTTTGCAACTGACTGGCATTTAGTTGGTGTTACGGTAGAGGTATCCCTCCTGATGCAACCTGAACATCCCTTCTTGCATAGTGAGTTCCTCATAACATTTCTTAAGGCATCTGAAGAGTGCTATCATGCACCCCTTCAGTCTTATGCTTTTAGCAGGATTGCAAAGATCTTTCTATGTGTTGTTCAAGACATATGTCTGAATGTGTGTTCATGAAACACAAGGCATAAATCTGTGCCTTGATTATGACCACACTTATCTACTATTATATGCTCTATTTTCCACTTGTTAGCCTGACAATTCCTGTATCGACCTACCACATAAAGTTAGATCATCAGCTCCACCTTGCTTACTTACTCTCTATTACAGAAAGTAAGATAAATGGGTTCTTATGAGCAGCATCAGAAACCTGGAACTAGTGCAGAATGCAGTAGCTTGACTACTGACAGGAATTTCTGGCCAGAGGCACCTCACACCAGTCTCAAAAAATCTGGCTGATTATTTGCTACCGAGCCCAATTCAAAGTATTGATGCTAACACATAAAGTCCTAAATGGCTTGGGCCTCAATTAGCTGAAGGAGCACTTTCTCCCATAAAGATCTGCTCGAGCACTGAAATCTCAAGACTGGGGCATCCTTGTAATTCCACCACTCCCAAGGCACAAGGGACGGTTATATGAAAGAGGGCCTTTCATATAATGATGGCCCCAAACTCTGGAACAGTCTCCCTCTGGAGGGTTACCAGGCACCTACAGTATATAGGGGGGTTGGTGCTTTGTTAAAACATTTTTTCACTCAGGCCTCTGAGTGTTGCCCTGCCAGGAAGGGAGAGGTGGTTTATATTTCAAATGTATTTCAAATTATCCTATATATTTTATATTTATATTGTTGTGTCCTACCCTGGGACCTTTGGGTGAAGGCCAGGATATAAAATCTTAAATAAATAAAAAATAATTAACATAACTGACACAGATTATTTATTTTTATTTAATATAATCACAGACCAGAACCAACAAATATTAAAAAATACATAAAACACAGATTTTTATAAGCTTTTTGCAATTCTGAAAACTTGTTTGTACTAAGAGATGTATTCTTATTCTGGTAATGCCCACATTTTCTTGAAGAAATGGCTCTAAATGATGCAGTTTTTGTATTATCTTTATGATTTCATATTTGAGTTAGCATAACAATAAGTTATTTCAGGGTATATAAATTTATACCTCTGATGGGCCTCAGCTTCCAGCAAGAAGACTAAGAAATATTTCAGTTTTATATTTTAGTATATTTTATTGATATAATTTTATATCACTGTACTACATGCAGACAACCAAGACTCGAATTTGAAAATGTGGGACACTATGGGCAATATATTTGCCGTACAAATTCTGCAGACTCAAAGTGATGTAAATAAAAGATTGTCTATCTCTAGCTATCCAACAGAGTGTAGGAATTCTTCAGAAATCCCTTGACTGAAAACATTAGTGCTGTTGAGAACTAATACCAGAACATCTGCAGCAATCTATGTTTTATGGACTGCATTAAAGCTACTGAGTAACAGGATAAAAGTCCTTTTTCAATATTGGCTCTGTAGAGGGATGCCCAAGGCCTGCAAAATTCAGAATGGAATATTTTTCACCGTAACAGACTGACCAATTCCTCACACACTAGAGAAATGAAGAACACAAGAAGTCCTACTGGATCAGACTCACAAGTCATCTAATCCAGTAGTCTGATCTCATACTACTCAACCAGCTGCCCAGGGAAACCCACAAGCCGAACCTGAGAAACACAGCTGGTTCTGCTCTTAGTGTCTGAACATCTGGCCTGTGAAGACATACCACCTCCTGTTAGGGCTAATAGCCATTGATAGTCCTGGCTTCCGTAAATTGGTCCTAACTCTTTGGAACCACCCAAGAAGTAGTGGCTAACACGAATCTCCTGGATGTAAAGCCCAAATTTTAACTATATGTTCTGTTAAAATGGAAAAAAAAAGAAAAATCCTTATGTCTGCCCTGATTCTTGTAGAATTTGGGGGCCACATGCGGTCCTCAGGCCACACTTCTAGCACCCCTGACAATATACCTGACTTTCGTGCATTCTCTGATTAGAAATGTGACGGTGTGAAATTTCTGAAAGCATAATATGGCAACCTTCCTCCATTAGACTCTCTCAGGATAGGATATAAGTAGCATTACAGCAAAAGGGTTTCTCCAAGGCAATCAAGGAAAATGTTAGCATTCTGCCACTCATGGAGCAAGAGATTGATTCTCCCTAACCCACTTTCTGTCAGATTCCAGGGATGGGTCCAAAAGGAGAAGCCTATGCCCCCTCCCTTAAACATACAATGCATGAATAAATCCAGTTGAGAAACTTCACAGTCACTGCAGAACAGGAAGGGAGGGAGGGAGAAGAATGAAGCAACAGATAGTAACACAGCCATTCCTGACATAATATTATAGTTTGATGTTCACTAAGGGTGTGCATGAATGCAATTTTCGGGATTCAATTTGATTTGAATCGAATACCCAAAAACTGAATTCAATTCAAATCTGTTAAATTCAAATTTAACCAAATTCGATTCAAATTAGGCAAATTTGAATCTGTTTGAATTTTTCATTCGAATTTGCTCTTACGAACGTCAACAACATTTGTAGATGCCCTTACACATCTTCCCTGGGTCCATGCACATCCATACACGTCCATATGCATCCCGCAGTTATCCCATATGCAACCTGTTTTTATCCCATACAGATCCATACAAATGCATACAGATGCAGGAAAGATGCAGATCTTCAAGTACGCATCGCGTGCGAACCCGTACACATGTGAATGTCTGAATAATTTGAACGAATAGATCCTAAAATTTGAAACAAAACTTTAAATTTGAATTTAAGGACATTCAATTCAAATTCAAATGTTGAAATTTGGTCAATTCAATCAACTTGAAATATTCATGCACATCCCTAATGTTCACTGCTTAGTGCAAAACTGTAACGTTAAAGTAATTGCACCTATAGAAAACCAGCAGATGTGGGAATCATGATGGTCCAGTCTAGCAGTGTAAGTCAATGACAACTGCAGATGCAAGACCAAAACAACAGCACCATGGAGATGAGTCTCATGCTATCAGTAAGTCCTATACTACAAGAGGAAGAGCCAATCTCCGTGTACATCAGTGATACTACTATGGGGAGGCCTGGTCTGCCAATATAAATCAAAGATGCCTTGGAAGCCAAACCACATTATGGAAAGTTTCCAAGATTGCACTAAGCAAGGAAAGTCACATTTACCAACCACGAAAGCAAAATCATACCATACTAGAAGTGACTATACACTAGTGTGACATTTGAAAGGATTACATCAAATCGCAGATAGATGAAGCTGACATTCCCAGATTATATAGGAGTCTTTGAAAAAGTGTGCCTCCCAAAAGGATAAATAAGAATAATTGAAATGAATTGAAAAGAAAAAAAGAGATGAAAAGGAGATGGCTTAAGGCCAGATAATTCATATGTAACAAAAATTAAAAGCCTGAAGGACAGCAAACCTCAGTGACTAGTTAACATGCAAAATCCATGGCACTTTCTGGTCAATAGTTACTTCCTTTCCTATTAGCCCAACAGCAACAACAGCCTCTAGTAACACCTAAGGTCACCTGAATTAATACCTCTGGTGGGCATCAGTCTCTTTTCCCCAGCTGGAAATCTTTCTGAGATTTCAGGACTACTTTTGAGGTTCTCATCCCTTGAATGACAACAAGCTCACAGTCAACTTTGCTGGAATAGACAGGATGAAAACAAAGAGAGTGGTTTGTTATGTAGGTGATTCATTGAGTTTAATGATTTTTTGCATTTGTGTCCTGCCCTTATTCCAAAAAGCTTAAAAAAGCAAATATTATTCTCCTTCTCTCCACGCAGACATACCCAACTACTGAAAACCTCTAGATAGGCCCTGCTGGAACTGCCACATCTTTCAGAAAGCAAAAGGACAATGTCCATGAGGAGTCTTCTCTGTGATAGCCACAACACCGTAGAACAGACTTCCTTCAGAGGCATATCTTCAGAGAGCTGGTGAAAACACCACTTTATCCAGTTAAAGAGTATCTGTCTTCTACTCTGCCCACTACACTGAAATTTTTATACTTCCAATTTTATATTTTGGCACTTCATACTTCTTGAGTTGTAATATTATACTTCAGCTTTTAGTTTGTTTAAATACTTAATTCTGTGTGTATTTGTACTAATTGTTGTAAGCCACCCTGACAGAGTTGGTTCCTAGAAAAGAAAAGATGTAAATAGAAGCAAGCAAGGAAGCTACCCCACTGAAATCATCACCTAAATTTGTCTTGTGCAAGCAACACGCATCATGTAGAACTTTGCCCATTTTCCTAACTAAACCATAATTGTGACAAAGTCACATAGACAATTCTCTCCTCCATGGCTGAGGCAAAATCGGGACATTGGCTGCTTATAGACGTCACTCATTTATTCTGCAATTAATCAATTTACCAGTTCAGAGCACATCCAAACTATCACATATTGTCTATATATTACATTAATACTCGGGTTCAGCATTTCCACAGCAGCAGAGTGATGTTGCAGCTGTGAGATTCTCTTTCCATGGGACTTAACCCTCCCAATAGTATAATGTGATGTTTTTCTGGGTTCCAACAGCTCACACCAAACTTTTGCTGTACTTCTCATCAGTAACTGAGACAGAGCTGCAATTACGGAACAACAGGATATTGCACTATGATAGTTAATTTTATAAAATAACAACCTGGTAAATTGGGTTTATGTTCCATGACTCTATGAGGATCACCATGATCATGCCTGGCAAATCAGGAACAATTATGAAATAACTAGAGATCTTTGACCTGTCTAAATACAGCCATTGTCAGTTCCTGCTCCTCATTCTCACTGGCAATGAATTACACAGCCACACTGCACCACAACCCACTGTGACGCACACATTCATTCTTTTGCTAGTTCAAACATAGCCCTTAGTTCTATGTGACATCCAAAATTAGGATCATGTTTTATTTCTCCTAAGGCACAATGAATAAAAGTCAAACCTTCTCTAGCTCTTAGTTCCAGTTGTCTCCCATGTGTTCTGTAGAACAACTACGTCTTTCCAGGTGGGATCAGTACTACCTTAAAATCAATTCCAGTCATTTCTGTGTAGATCAGAATATTTCAGCACATTCAGAGCTTTGCACGCCACCCTATGACAGACTTCCTTTTTAAAAAAGCTATAATTCTCTTATTGAGAAAAAGGATCAGAATAATATAATAAACAGAAGCCTAGTTACGGTAGGTTATTCATCCTTATATTTCAAAGGGGGAAAAATGGTATTCTTATGAAAAAATATAACTTTTAGCAGCTACGTTCCCGATCTGCAATTACATCAAAATCCCATTAATTGAGCTATAACACTGTCAGGCCCAGCAGCTGGAAGGCATATCCATACATCTAAAGAGACGACCATTAATTCAGAGCTCCACTCTGTGGCAATGAAACAAGGATGTCCATTCCACGAGCGTGATTTACTTTCTTTCAAGCTGCTTAAGTGGGAACCTCTACAAAAAGATTTAAGTTAAGTGACTCTTATACCATGCTGGAGCTCATTTATTATTGAATTAAATTTTCATTCCTTTTAAAGGGAAAAGAGAAATATCGCTTTATATGAAATAAGGTAAAACTGTTCCAAGGCAGCAGCTATTACAATCTATAATGGAGCCTTATATATCAAAAAAGTTACACGAGCGTTTTTATTTTGCACTGATTACAGTCTGCACTGTATACTGCCGATCTCTTCACACACGAGTTTCTATGTACATTCATACAATAATGATGATTTAACCTATGTATGATCATTTATATGGCACGTTTTGATTCAAAGTCCGGAGTATTATGGGACACAGAACTTTTGAGATTCCCTCTTCACTACAAGTTCCTAGAAAGGTCCAAGTGGCCCCCCAAAAAGTGGACTTCCTACCATCCACTCAGTAGCCTTGGTTGGGGATTTTCCCCTCTCTTGGAAGCTAAGGCAACAAAAAAGGCCCATTTTGTCAGAATTGAGAAGACAAAATGAACACTCTGAGTACTCCTTTTTTGGAAAAAAATGTTCTTTTCTTTGTGGCCTGTTAGGTTCCATTTCCATACTACAGACCGTCTCTGCCCTGAGGACTAGTCACACAGTGCCAATACTCTCAGCTTTTCTTTGTTAACCCCAGCAGTAAAGATCTACACCAAATAATTTGACCAAAAGTGATAGTCACAAAGATACACTGATATAAGGCAACTGTATCGAAATTCTCTAATTTATAGCAGGTATCTCACACACGTAATCCCCTTTGATTTACACCCTCCCCATACAGATCTTCAATTGTACAGTCTGTATTTTTGCTACCCACTATGGATGTGTATGAATGGACATTTTTGCATACGATTCGTATCAAATCAGATGTAAGAAACTTTGTATTTGTCTGAATAGATCCACTTTGAATGTGGTAGGATTCTATTTGATACAAATGTATTCATGTAAATTCATACGTATCTGATACGTAACCAATACGGATCCCGTAACATATCTGTTCTGAAAGTGTCAAATTTGCCCTGAATCCCTTGGAATCCGCTCTCAATCCATGTCAAATGCACTCTGGATCCGTTGCAGATGTGACTGGTGCAGCTGCTTTCCCACCTACCCCAGTTCATGAATGTTCCAAAACATCCGTATGAATGTCAATGTACGAATGTCGTAACATTTGATTCATATATGAATGTCCGAATTTGTACAAATATCAAGTATTACAAACATTTGTGCACATCCCTACTGGCCACTCCAGGACACAGGTAGATCTTTTTTAAAAGGTGTACCGACAGTCTGGCAAGTGCTAAGCCAACCACAGAGGGATGCTAATGTGGTACCCAACTCTGTGTTTTGGTTTAATGGGAAACATATCAAAATGAGTCCCCTAGAGTTCCAAGGCCAGGAACTTTCATTCCTGGCTGTCAGAAATGTCAGAGGTTGGACCCAAATCTTGGATGAGCTTCTATCCCAGATTAGCCATCCAAATGCAGAAGGTGTTGCTCCAGGACATATGGACCCAGCTAATCCAGACACACTGGAGTGCTCCACCAAACAGTAAGTGCAGAAACACCCTAAATTAGAACAATAAATGTTTAGTCAGTTCATTTTCAATATTGTTTTTATTGTAGCCATGAGATTTTTGGATACCGTGTGGAACAGAAAGCTGATGGATGGATGGATGGATGGATGGATGGATGGATGGATGGATGGATGGATGGATGGATGGATGGATGATGTCAAATTCAGAGCAAGAGCTCACCTGAAGAAAAGAAGTGGAAGTGGTACACACAAAAAAGCAACTGCTAAGGCTGCATTCACAGAAAGAATAAAGGGGGGGGGAAGCATCTCAAAGATAGCCCAGAGATGGTTCAGAAGCAGTATTATCAGATGCACACATGCCCATGCCACCTCTAATTCTGCAAATTAAAGATCAAAAAATGAACATTTAAAGTACATTGCTGTTGGATTGGACATAGGATGAGAATGAGATGTAAACACTAATGTCACATGCTGCCACCTCTAAGGGGTTTAAAACTTTTTTTAAAAAAAATGCAAATGAACACAGTCTAATTGTGTGCCTGGCTTTAGCCCAGTATTTGAGTGCCAAAATCTTAAGAGGTCTCCAGCACACATGAAAATCTTATACAATTGTCTGTAGCTACTACAAAAACAATGCAGGGAGTGACTGAAGAATTCTATAGCAACTGACAAGAAGAGCTAGGATGATTCTACACTAGACAGTATACTGTGGGTGGGAGCCTCCCTTAGGCCATGCCAGTATGCAAAACAAAGGCTCCTAGTACAGCCAGTGCAGAATTGCTCCTAGATACAAAAGCAAATTTCATTGGTGATTAGAATACAACATATAAGAAATGAGCAAAGCTGGAGTAACAGGAATATTTGGAGATGGTACCAAATAATGCAAGCAATAACATAATTGCATACATGGATAATCATAGACAAACTTTAGAATACCTAACAGAAAACAGAAAATGACAAAGCCCAGCCAGGACACTCTCAGGTGTAAACCATAAACAACTGGCATCAACATAAATAATTTATGAAGAACATACAATAAGCATACATGATCAGTATAAGAAACAGATTCAGAAAACGTGATAAGCTATAGGGAAAGATTAAAAAGCTTCCAGGAAAACAGAAGCAAACAAGAAGATCCTTGAAATTTTAAAAAGAAGAGATCAAAGTGGCTTTCAGAAGAAGCCGTCATCAATGCCAGAGAAAGAAGAGAGTATGAACGCAGGACACATGACGAGCAAGAAAAGACAAGGAAACAAAACTCAATCAGTACTGTCCACAAACAGAGGCATGGCATGAGAGAGGGGAAATGTGAGGTCTTTGTTAAGATCACAGGCAAGCATAAGCCAAAGCAGGAATAGTCAGCAATCATGGAAAAGATCTGAGAAAGGCAACAACGTGAAAGAAAAGACAAAAAAAAACCCTATACCTCAACTCTTTACAAATGATATTCTATAACAGAAACATTCTCAGAGAGAGAATATATTCAGGAACTGGCCTTATCAGAAAGTGAGGTATAATGCTCAGTGCACAAAAGTGATTTAAATTAGCAATAATGAAATGAAGCACTGAGCTTGAGGGTAAAGCTGTGAAGACTGGGAGAATTATCCCCATACTATTAATAAGCTTCTAGAAAGTCAACTAGAAAGCCACTGAGGAAGATCATTGTAGGTCGAAACGCTTCATTTCACACTAGCCTAAATTGAATTTCTTCATTTGGCATCACAATCTTTGGCTCATCAGAAATTACTGTTAATATGAACTATTTGTGTTCTTGTAGAATGTTTGCAAAGATCAGTTCCATACAACTATCTTCATACTGTTGAGGAAGATGTGCCATTGTATGTTGTCTCTATTTGGTATGGTACTGAGATTTGTGATTTGTAAATTTTGACTTACCAGTATATTCCAGCGTATAAGGTGACTGGGCGTATGACTCCAACACTTCCAGTTAAAATACAGAGTTTGGGATATACTTGCTGTATAAGAAGACAACACCCGGCGTATAAGATGACCTCTGACTTTTGAGAAGATTTTCCTGGGTTTAAAAGTAGTCTTATACGCCAGAATATACTCTATGTTTATATTTCCAAAGTTTGACAATAGAAAAATATAGAAATATATCTATACCACTGAAGTGACCAAGCCCTTCGTGTTAGAGTGCTTTAACTATTTACAAATAGATACTTTTGTTGTCTTCCCTGTATATCTTGAGATCTATTCTTTTGAGGGACTTTTGGTTCATGTACATAATACACTGTAGGCTACCTATAAAATAGGAAAGCACCAGGCAAAGATGAAATTAACTGTTTAAAACTGTCAGGAAAAAGACAAAAGTTCTAGTGCTTCTCTTCCAACATAACAAAACAAGGACTTTTCTACACTTGGACTTATTCTGGATTGCAAGTCCCAGAACAGTGGCCCGCCATCTGCATGCTATGGCTTACTGACTGTAAACAATCAGTAAATATGAGAACTTCCAAATCAAGGAGCAAGTTTGGTCTAGTGGTTAGGGAGTCGGACCCTTAACTGGAAATACCGGGTTCAATTTCGCCCGCCCCCACAAAGCCAGCTGGGTGACCCTGGGCTAGTCACAGCTCTCTTCTGAGCTCTCATAGCCCTACCTACCTCACAGGGTGTTCTGTTGTGGGGAGAATAATAGAAGTTTTGTCAGCCACTTTGAGTCCCCTTAAATGGGTGAGAAAAGCTACTACTACTACTACTACTACTACTACTACTACTACTACTACTACTACTACTACTAGCTAACAAAATTTTGCATAGCATCTTGATAAAAATAATAGGGCCATACATGAAGAATGTGCATAAGAACAGGCCAGTTTTCAAAAAGGCAGAGAAACATCTGAGATTAACAACACAGAGAGAGCAAGGAAAAATAGTTTGCTACTTACTAAAGTAAATCTTCTGGCTGCACAGACCTTGCTGCTATGTGGAACATATTAAGTTTAGTAGATGTGCCAGAATATCTGATTATTCTTCTAAGAATGTTTACAATGAACAAGAAACAGCAGAGTTGTATTCAAACCAGAGAAGAATGTACATTGTTACCCTATGTGTTTAATGTATACTGTGAAAACACAAGAATAAAAGGAGTGGGAGAGATGGCAGATACAATACAAATAAGATACCAAGACATTTAAAATTTGGGATATGTAGAGAGTGGAAAGAAAATGTAATTTTAAAAAACTCATTATAAAACTGAAAACAGCTCTAAATCTGGATTAATGCTAAATACTAAGAAGACAAAGGTAATGTGGTGAAACTACTGCTGACATTGAAGAAGTGGAAGCAATCAATACTTTTGTTCCATTAAGCTCTGGAGGTGACAAAGATGGACTGTGCTCTAGAGAATTAAGGAGGGGAATATTCCTATGGAAGGAAGCAATGACAAACTTGGGGAAGAGGGTGTTTCATTCACAAGGTACAGTAATTAGAAGCACTAGTCTTTCCTGTGGTACTATACAGCTGTAAAAGTTGTAGAAGGGCTGTGACTACACACACACTTGAAAGGGAAGCCTTCTGGATGAATCTGAGGTAGGAACATGAAACATGCTAACCCTGGATGTTTTTCCACTGTCACTAGAAGTACCCATCAGAGTACCCAGAAATTGCCCAATGGTAGCTAATGTGTGGGGTGAGCATTCATTACTAGGGTGGCATTGTCAGAATTCAAAGCAAGGAATGAGGTGGAGGTTTGAATGCCTGTTTTTATTTTCAGAAGGGTTGTGTTTTCTGAAAGACATATTTGAAAAACTCCCTGTTGATCACATCCAAAGAAAAAGCAGGCAGATGTCTTCAAATTCAAAGGCCAGTTCCTAAGATCAACACAGACTGAAAGGACAACTAATCAATAGGGCTAGACCTAATAAAATTTATTTAGTTGCTTTGCTGGAGGCAATTAATATTAAGCCAAAACGCACATACTTTGAACATGTCATGCAAACTGATGAAGGACTAAAGAAAAAAAATGGCAAGAATGTCCCTGGAAGAGCTTCAAAACCTTACTGGTTAACTATCAAACCCTTGTCCTACACAGTTACCAGTAACTGAATCTAATGCAATAACAACTAAAAACATTGAGATGAAATTGGGATGTGTTGCTCTAATCTTCTGTGATGGATCAGTGACCATTATAATTATTTTCACTGCTGCTATGTCTTAAATGATTAAATTCACCTGGAATTAAGTATGTTTGAAATCAAAGGGGGTCCTATGGATGGGTTGGTACCCAGAGACTGGAAAGCAAACAATCTGGTGTCCTCTTATTTAGGTATTGCAAGAGACTACAAGGTATTAAGCAAAACCTGCACATTTAGAATAAATGGTTCACTCATAGAATCAAATTGGCTAAATGTTTCAGAGGAAAACACACTTTAAAAAGAAAATCAACCCTGCCAGATCCCCTGTAATGGTGTCATTTACACTCCTGTCACATGAGCTTAAAGCGCAAGACCCTTTCATAATTAGGTACATACACTATACCATCTCCCTGCCTAATTAGCAAATTATGTTGAAAATAGCATCCTGCTAATTAACGGTTATTATGGCATTCCTGAAACTGAAGCTTTAATTATCACCAACCCTAATGCTTGTGTAAAGGGGGGAAAAAAACTTTCTTTAAATGATCAATAAGGGCAGAAGATTATTATCAGGCAAATCTGCTGACAGCTGATTAATTTGTTTGATGCAAAGTTGCTGTGCGTTTTATATTATTTCATCGAAGTTGCAGGAAAAAGGTACATAATTTGGTTTCATTAGCAACCACTGCTATTTATCACGAGAAGATGCCCCTTCCCTTTTTAGTTGTTTGTTCAATTCCCTCTGTGTTTTTGCCTGCACCAGCATCAAAGTCAAGAGCAAGGAAGTTTTAATTAAGTGACACTAATGAGGTCATTGAAAATGATACTTCAGCAATTCAGCATGCTGTTAAATGTGTTTATTCTATAATGTCATCAAAGGTTATTGTTTTCCCTTGTAATAGATAAAATTCATTACCATAAGCATTGTACTTCTGAGTGTAAGAAACAGAAGATGCAAGTTGGTCAGGTGTGTTTGTTATATGTCACCTTTAATCTGCCTCTCTAAATGATTAGATGCTTAAACTACACTTCAAAGACTGGCATTACTTTCCTCTTCCATTTTTTTAAAAAACTCTCCTCAATCTTGTACCATTCCGTATTTAGCCCACATTACCTGTAAGTGTTCCTAAGCAGTTACACAGTTCTTTGAAATGCTTCAGTTGTAAACAAACCCTGCACTTTGGTAAACTTATGTTTAGTATTCTTTTTCTATACAAGGGCACCTACATATTTGCTTTCCAACAAAACAGTACAATATTGCTTTTTCTGATTCCAAGTTAGGTTGTTTAATAGAATCTGCTATGACTATGCAATATCAGTTGTGGTGTATTCTGTGCAACAACAGAGAACCTAGCAGCACCAAATTACTATCATTATTGCAACTTGTTCCATCCAGGTAGTTATGAATCGCAGGGAGGCAAACGGGAAAAGGGCTCAGCAAAGGGGAAAAGGTGAGGACTGAGGAATGCCATTAATGCAAATCTGAGAATCCCTACCTGATAAATGACTTTTATTAAAGTGTTGGTGGAGAGGTGAGATTTCATCAATCGGAAGTGATGGTTTTTTTAAAAAAGTATTTATAATGTCCCTAAATATTTACATTTTTCTTCTAGACATATTAGAAATCATTCTGACATTCCCAACTGAGGTTTATTAATTCATTCATCTGAAAGGTTAGGTAAAGTACATTAGAGTTATCAAAAGAACACTTGTGAGACAAGAATAATTTTGGACTCTCTGCTGTTGTCCAAAAATGAAAGGATTTTAAAACAAGTGACCTGCATGTTCCATAAAATTCTGGTAAATTATTGCATAATAAGAATAATTTTCTGTTATCACTTTCACAGGGCATTTGATACAAAATCCCTTCTAGGAGGCAAACCTTTCTGACAAAATGTTGAAGCTACAGAGCATGTCAATTATTTATTTATTATTTATTATTTGTATTTACTGCCCTATACCTAAAGGTTTCAGGGCAGATAACAACATTTAAAATCAATATATTAAAACAATAACAGTATATATTAAAACAACAGTGTATGCAAGTGGGAAAGGAAAGCGTATCCCCATTTAACCGAAGGCCAGGGCAAAGAGGTTTGTCTTCATTGCCTTCCTAAATGTGTACAGTGAAGGTGATAGATTTATTTATTTATTTACATTTATATCCTGCCCTATACCCTAGGGTCTCAGGGCGGGTAACAGCATATTTAAAAGACAAGAATATTTAGAATAAAACCATATTCATAGATGCACCTCAAGGGGGAAACTATTCCATAGCCTAGGGGCCATCACCAAGAAGGCCTTCTCCCTTTGCTGCTGAGGGTGGTGGTACAACCAGGAGGGCCTCCTCTCCAGATCTTAAGGCATGGGCAGGTGAATATGGGAGTAGACGTTCCTTCAGATATTTGGGGCCCAAGTCATTTAGGGCCTGATAAATTGAATTGGGCTCAGTAGTGAATTGGCAGCCAGCGCAACTCTATTAAGAGCAATGTGATGTGCATCTGGCTAGCTGTCCTGGACAGCAACCTAGCAGCTGCATTCTATATTAGCTGCAGCTTCCAATCCATCTTCAAGGGCAGCCCCATGTAGAGCACATTACAATAGTCCAATTTAGAGGTTACCAGAGGATGGATAACTGTGGCCAAGTCATCTCTGTCCAAAAAAGACTTCAACTGGCACACCAGCCATAGTTGGGAATAGGCACTCCACCTGTGCTTCAAGTGTCAGCGCAGAGTTCAAGAGTAGCCCCAAATTTTGTGCCTGTCCCTTCCAGGACATTACAACCCTACTTGCCCTGAAACGACAGAAAACATCCAGCCAAACATAATATATTCAACCCAATTTCAGGTATCAGAATTGCCTATCTATAACGTAATAGATACTCACTTAAAGACCTTATTATTTACCTACACTGTGTTACAAACTCTACACCAAGTTGTCCATTTCTCTGATGATGTCTCTATTTTAAAATGAGCCATTGGGTCAATACGCAGTAAGATCATTTTGAGATTTATAGTAGCCAGACCTTGTCAGCAGGTGTTCTAAGATACTATTAAATTTGGTACTTCAGAAGATAACCAGTCTGGCAGCCGAGCCAAAGACTTGCCAATACCAATTCCTGACAAGGATGGCTAATGCAGAGCATCAAACACATTCCTTCCTCAAAATAAAGGGACCCAAAGTCCAAAGATGATCATGGTAATATGCTACCAAGAACAAATCAGTATGCCACTTTCTTTTTTTTAGCCGGAGAAATACAACATCAACAAACAGTTTGGTATCTGCTGCCTTTCCAGATGCCTGCAATGTTCATCACACTTTGCATCTTGGTGGAACTAAACCTTATTCCAAGAAAGTCTTTCTGCACCCTAGTAGGTACTGTGGTCTTCTTCTAGGCCTCCTTTGTCCATGCACTCATGGAGACTAGGGAGACATTTCCTCACTAGTATGCTCCATCTGCACAAGAGACTGTAATGCAGATCATGAGGCCCAAAATGGCATTCTGGTCTGGAATAATTTCAGAATGCCAGTAGATCTGTTAAACAGGTCTACTAGCATACTTGAGCCCAGGGGAGCTCATTTTATTGGCATACCTGTTGCACCACCAAAATGGTTCCCCCAGGAGCTCCAAGGCCAGGAACTTTAATTCCTAGCTGTTGGGGAAGGCTTTGAAGCTCATGTGAGCTTTGAAACTGTGCAAGTGTGTAGATCTGGACAACATCAGGACCAACACCTGCATGATCTGGATCAGCTGATCTGGATCATGGCAGGTAAGAACCAAATCAAGTGTTGGGCAGCTATAGTAAGACACACCTGCTAGTGGCAATATTAGAATCTTTAGAGAGGTATTGCCAGTTTTTATTGGTTTTATTTTGTTTCCAAACTGAATGTTGGCTAGGGTAATAAAGCACATTCACAGAAAGAACTAGTGCTAAAGCAAAATTAATCATTCAAATATTCTAAAGGTTGATTTAAGGTATCACTAGCACTGGAGACAGCATTAAAAATGACAGATGAAACAGCATGTATTCTACAAGCAGAAGCAGGGCATTCAGCATTTCTTATTAAATGTGAGTGCAAAAGGCTGAGTGATTCTCAATACATCTAAAAGTCAAGAAACTATGAAAATGCTTTCCTCACACACACAAAGAGGAGGGAAAACACATCTGGGTCACATGGCCTCTAACCTTATCTTTATTATTTTTTCCATTGTGTTTTGTGACATTTGTATCTATTCGAGTAAGATCAGGCCCTGTTTGCCACTGGAAATTGCCTTGTTAATACAGTTTTTATTTTCTCTCCCCCCTCCCCACAAATGATGTATGTAATCTCAAAGCAAGATGCATTAAGCCCCCAGAATGACTTACTTCCTGTCTTCTGTTCTTCAAATAGGATTTTATGCTTTGTTTGTCTTACGCATGGAAGAAAAGGGAAAGAAATAACAAAAGAAACTTTTGCCCCATGGGAAAGTTAGCCTCAAAGTATAACATTTCTATAACAGGATAAACCATTATCATCACAGCAAAGAACATAATTACAGTCAAAAACAGAGACGAAAACACAGATATACTGAACAAGCATTATTGTCACTTCAAAATCAGGAGGTCAACTGGCTGGTTTGTCCTAAACTGATTTTTTTTTCCTTCAGGAATTCCCACATATATCTGGGGGGGAAATCATGATAATATGGCTATTTTTAAGATACAGTCCTAAGAGCCAAGTCACATAAGTCAATTAACCATGCTGATGTCTGGTGTTGTATCAAGGCTAATAACGGAAACCTGAAACTAATTCCTGGTTCAAATCTCATCTTAGCCCTCAAAACATTGAGTGGCTTTATATAGGCTTTCAACATCTGCTTTGCATTTGCAGTATGAGAATCTTCCACAAAATTGTCCCAAGGATGGCTAAGGCCATGTCACTACTTACATTCCGAGGCAATGTAAGTACCTTACATAAGGCACTTGCTGCTGCCATGGCTCCATTCCTGGCAACAGCAGGAACCTCATAGTAGTTGCACCCCCTTTTCTGACATAATTGCATTGGAAGCATCTTGTTTTGCAAGGCAAAATGCCATGCCCTGATCTTCTCTCTTTGGTCTAGTGGTTAGGGAGCCGAACTCTTATCTGGGAATACCAGGTTTGATTCTGCACTCCACCATAAAGCCAGCTGGGTGACCTTGACAGTTAACAGCTGTCTTCTGAGCTCTCACAGCCCCACCTACTTCACAGGCTATTCTGTTGTAGGGAGAATAGAAAGCTTTGTCAGCTGCTTGAGTCCCCTTAAATGGGAGAGAAAAGTGGGATAGAAAAGCCAACTACTCTCTCCTGCCTCCTCTCCAAAATGGAGATGTGGTTGGAACTTTCTTCCATGGCAGCTTGGAACACCTTCCCATCTGTCCAATATGGAGCTGCCTCCCAAGGTAAGTGAAGACCAGGCCTAAGATACTGCAGCCCTTTCTGCACTTACCTTAGATCCCAATTAAGGGTCTGTTTAGGCCACATTATAGGCCTTCAAACTGCATATAAATGCAGATCAAGGAGGTCCTCCCCCTACTGGTCTGGTTCCATCTGTAAGTTAGCAGATATAAGACTACAGTTGTAGTTAAATAATTCAACAGTAAAATACAGGTGTGTGTGATCAGCAAGTGTTTACTGATTTTCAATAAAAGAAAAACGGCTCTTATAATATAACTGCCACTTCAGTTTAAGGCAATTTTTCTGATCTTTGGTGTAGTTGTGCATGCACACATGTTATCTTTGAAGCTGGCACAGGCTTAAGAGCCAGTGCAAAGGCTGGTATGGAATAGGTGATCCCAATACAAACAAATCCAGTGATGCTAAAGAAGTGTGTTCAAATTTCATGTGATGTTATGGCTTCTGCTTGGGATGAAGGCTCTATACTGGACAGAAAATCCTGTACACAAATCCAATATCCAGTGCCTTAACTATAATATAGCTATTTACCCCAGCTGGATTACCTGCCAGTGATGGGAATTAGAAGGAATATTGCTTAGTGGTCAGCATGGAATTAGGTTTTCCACACAAGTTCATTCCTTGGCTCCTTAGTTTTTGTCATACACATCCTGTTGGCATTGAGTTTTCTAGCACTGAGATGAAGAGATGGGCCTGAAGGCTGGCATAGAACATGCAGTAGAGGCAAAAAAAGGACTGCTGCCCTACATCTGCTTCACAGCATTGGAAAACTAGATTTCTTCCTTTGTCATGGTCCACTGTGGTCTATCACAAAAAGCTGTTCCATTTTTAATCTGCAAAATGCTCTTCAGAAGGAAGGGCATTCCACAAACCGGGGACTATCACAGACCTCTTTCGGTCCTCTGCCCTTTAGCTCATTAGACTGGTGACAATTCCAAGAAAGCCTCCTCCAGTAGACCTTAATGCACATAGAATGGAACGATGGAGCTGTATATCATCAGCATACTGATAAACCTTTCTCCAGATCTTCTGGTGACCATGGAACAAAATCCCACATTACTATTCTTAGGGACAAAAGTGTAACTACTGAAATACAGAGCCCTAACCCTGTTGCCTTTTCAGAAAGCCTTCATGGGCAATGAATCAATACTGAGAGACCAAGCAGAACCAATAGGCATGTATTATGGCTTGTATTATGGAGGGAAGCCTTTAAATGCTTTCAATAAATAAAACCAATCAATTTCATTCCCTGTTGTGGACACAGTGGAAGACTGCCCAGAAATAATGTTTGGGGCAAAGACTTAAATTAATGACAACTGGAGATCTCACAAAAATGGAAGATAAGGAGATGGACATTCAATGTCTAAAACTGCACATCAACAAATAGGGTCAGCTATAGTATGTGTAGCAATGCATTCATACATGCACGTGCTAAAACACACACACAGAGAAAATATGACCTGTTAGAATACAAGTGTGTTATTTGCAAAGCAGTGTAGCTTAGCAGAAAACACAAGAAAAGAAGTTAATTACCTACTTTTTTAAAAAAAGCCAAGTACTTCCTTGCACAGGAGAACAGAAACAGCTGCTTATCAGACTAAAAAAGGAAGTTGTGAAGACCCATAGGAGTGGGAGAGACTCTTAAAAATTGTTTTGTTTGTCATAGATCATAATTTATAATGAAAGAGTATCTTCTTCTGATGAACGTGCACAGCTTTAAAAGGGAAGCAGCATTGTAATATTTGATGCCTATCAACTCTATGCCTTAACACAACAACAACACTAGCAGCTGATGCCTTTCAAAGCCAAGCAGTGTTCTGTTGAATTCATTCTTGATCTATTGTTGGCAAGTCTTGTTTGACTGGCATGTGACATTCTTGTCTTCATGGATGGGAAAGCAAAGCTCGTGATGGTTATCGACATTAGAAAATGTCATGTCTGAATACGTTTCAGTAGAACCTTTCTCTTCTAGTTCCACCTCATTCCCATCCCCTCCCTTCAGACTGTTTGTTTTATTTAATGTCATGAAAGCCCTCAAAAAGAAAAAGGGGGGGAGAGATTCATCATCTAAACCCTTAATTATTCACAAGGGTTTTCAAGTGGGACTTAATTGCCAGACAACACTGAAAATCACAGTTGCAGTGAGGGCTCTCCTGCAAGGCAAAGCCAAGTGTATCATCCTTTCCTTCTATTAGGGTAGCTGAAAGCAAAACTTTCCTCTGTGTGCACATAATAATATTCAGCTATGGTGCAGGCTGTGGTGCTAAGCAGCGCTTCTGAAGAGTAAGAGAGAAAGATAATCACATCTTGCTGGCTTATTTATTTATTTACATTTCTATCCTGCCCCATACCCGATGGCCTCTGGGCGGTAACAACAGTTAAAACAACAGATTAAAAACAGAATATACATTAAAAGCACTTTTAAAAAAATTCAACAAATCTAAAACAATACACAGTGTGTTAAAGTGATTGTATCTATGCTAAATATATGGAAGGAAGGGGCATGACACACCTCAAGGGGGAGACTATTCCATAGTCTGGGGGCCGTTACCAAAAAAGCTCTCTCCCGGGTGCCCACCAACCTCACTACTGAAGGTGGT
>MTQE01000401.1:18143361-18165647 GCA_014337955.1 Aspidoscelis marmoratus
CCCGGGTGCCCACCAACCTCACTACTGAAGGTGGTGGGACGACCAGGAGGTCCTCACCCGGGCGGGTTGATATGGGAGAAGGCATTCCTTTAGATATTACAAAACCAAAGAGCTGACGTGTTGAAAGGGACTGCAAGGATCACCTTTAAGTCCAGTATTAAAACATCTCATAGTTATGCATGCAATGAACTGCCGATGTTTAAACTGTGTATGAATGTTGCAATGGTGTAGCGAGCACAGGACATGATTCAGCTTGCGTCTCTGCCACTGTTGGACTTTGGCATTGCTAGGAAACACAGGTGCGCATCTGTTCTGGGCACAACCTAGGAAAGAATGAAGTGAAGCACTGACATTTCTAGAAGAACTCATTTACAATTTTAGCTGCTGTTCTTATGGGGGACATCGAGGAGGGAGTCTTGGCCTTTGTAAGTTTGTTTTGAATTTTAAAAATATATTATTCTTTCACTTGCAGAATGACTCTCTTTGTAGATAAATATTTCCACGCTAGCAAGAAGCTGCTTAAAAGCACAGTAAAGATGGAAGGAACAGATAGACCCAATGACTCTAATCTAGCCCAGTCCAACACATTCATGACAAAAGATGGGCAAGAAAAAAACAAAACTCAAGGATGATAGAATACCAGTGCCCACAGGAGTGATTTCTCTGAAGATCAAAAATGTCTACAAATGTAGTAGAAAGTTCTACATCTAAACTGTCCAAAGAACTAGTGGGTCATTAGGAAGAAGTGTTCTCATGGCTCCTTGGAATAGTCTTAGAAATATATGAAGTTACAATCTTCATAAAGTTATGCAAGCCCAAAGCTAATGATTGGATGAAAATTCATCTGGAAACAGAAGGTATGCTGTCTGAGGCTATCACTTCATTTTGGCCTTCACTAGTATTGTCCCTGTCTACATTACACTCAAGTGGATCAGGTTAAGAGTAATGGAAGACATTCAGAAATACGGCTGTGGGAATTTTTATTTCTCACCACCCATGTAGATATTTCTTGAACATCACACACACACACATGTGTTTAATTTTAAAAACACATTTGACAATGCTCCTTTTCAGCCAGATCTACAAGGCTGGATGTTATATATATATTTATGGCTTGATCTATCCTGACTTTTGCATTTTATATTTTTGTCTGCCACCCTCAGCTCCAATTGGCAGAAAAGCAGGAAATAAAAATTGTGGAATAAATAAACTGCTGGTATTTAAAGGGAATTCAGTTGCCAACCCATTTGGGCTTCATCCTTTGCCTCAGCCAGAAAAATGAATTATGACAATCTCAGCAGAAGATTGAATCAGTTCCCCAAGCATAGGAAATGGTTGTTTATGGCATGAAACCCAAGACATCCCTTTGTTGTTCTTGTGAAAGTTTAAGTAGAATTTATCTGGGATGCACCAGAAGTTATTTTACTGGTCAGTTTCTGTACTTGTATGAATGCTTATTACAAATTCAGCACATGCTTCAGAATTTCAACTTAAAGCAGAAGAACATCTCCTTGACATTTAGACAAGGGCTCCAAAAGTCAGCTCCTGTAAGTTCTAACCATTGAAAAGTAGGCTTGATTTGGTGCAATGCACAAGAAGTGGAGGAAACTAGATGTTCAATAAGGGAAATCTGCTTTGTTCCATGGAGATGACAGAAGGAGGAGGTGACTTAATGGTAAAAATCCCATCCAGAAATTCTGTACAAGAGCCGAAAATGGCTAAACTTCCATCATCATTACTGGTCGTCTACAGTGAAACCAAGTTGGATTCTCACTGATATCCAGCTTCCTCTGTGTGCTGTCCTTCCAGAGAGGAAGGAGGGCTATTTTCAGAATCACCACAAAGGGCCCAGAAAGTCAATAACAAGGCAAGAGTTGGTTCATATTATATGCATTTTAACTTATTCTATATATCTTTTAGTTGCTGTCACCTACCCTGGCATTTTTCAGCAAAGGGCAGGACATAATTTCTTAAATAAAATAAAAACAGTGCTCCATGGCAGCAGTGATGTGAATGCCATTTGCCCACTGCTTCCGTCATCCCCACAAAGGTCCTTATGACTCCTGCCAAAATCCCAGCATGACTAGGCTACATGTAGATGCAGCCTCTATTCCTGTCTTGGCTCAGAAAATGACACTCCACTATTACTGGCCCACAAATTAACTGGGTCATGAGTTTTAGTTCAAAGGCACACAAAATCAGTGCCTGAACCAAAAGTCTTCCTAAAAACCACAAATATACCACTTATACATTCCACTGGGGGGGGGGGATATGATGTAAATGCAATAAAATACAAACATATATAATTTGTTCATTACTTGCATCTACTGTAAGAAATACAATCAATCTCGATTTTCTACTTTTCCATTTGTCAGTATAATCTTTCCTTGTACAGTGAGGTGGTTTAGTTCCCACAAATTATTCTGAAGTGCAAAGGAATGCTCTGCAAGTAATTGAAACCAATAGATGAAAAACTGGAGGTTAGGAGACTCAACCAAGGTAAGCCAACAGCACCACAAGGGTCTATCAAGGATTTTTATCAAGAAGTGAAAACATATTATTGCAGGTTTCTGGGATCACATTAAATGAGAGAAGTCACATTTTATGGACTGCATAAGAACAAAACTCTGCTGTAGAAAATTGCATTATATAAGGTGAGTTGCATAAGAATTTCAAGAATTTGTACAAATGCTACCTAAAGAGATACTTTGTGAATCTTCAGTGTTGCCAAGAAAGGAACCATAGGACTAGTTTCAGTTGCAAAAATATAAATCGTAGGACAAATCAAGTCAAAAGCAAGAAAAGAACTGGAGCAGAATCTGAATGCAGTAACTTTTCACATCCCAAAATTATGTTCTCAGCAGAATTCATTTCTTCATTGCTGGATATCAAGCTTGGGAAAAAAGTATCATGTTCATTGCTGTCAATGACATGACGTATGCACTGCAAGACATCTTATACAACTTACAATTTCAAAAACCAAGCCTGAAATTCAGTATGTACCCAACCAAAGCAATATCACTGTCGCCAACTAAGCACATTTAGGCTGTGGTCACACCCGATGTTTAAAACTGTCTCAGAGTCCCTGGTTCCCAGGGATGTGACCTGGTCCTTAGAAACAGTGCTTTAATTAACAAAATTGTCTCAGCCTTCTTTAAAATACAAACAGCTTTTGCAGATTCTACCATGCAGAAGCTGTAGCTCAGTAAACAGTTCCAAAGTGACAGGTCATAAAAAGACTCACTATTCCATTTCAGAAATCCCCCATTGACATCAGAAAGACTCTCCCCTAAGAACAAGTTTAAGACGAGTATTCTGATACCCAGAACCCTTTTCAACTCTAGCTTCTTGCCTATGGCCCCTGAAGCAATCTGACATACTTGATCATAGATGATGTATTTCTGCTAATTCACTTAGAAAGGGGGCTATGCACGTTTAGTTGCATTGCAAAGCATCTGTGTGCTGTAATAAACAAATGACTGCTAATATAATTATTACTATTATTGTTTCCTTTAGCACTGATATATAATTTTGGAACAATCTAGGCCCCAACAGTGCCCAGTTACAATTATGCAAAAGTCAGTAATGTTCCAAAGCTGTCATTTGCCTCATTACTTCTTGGAACTGGCCATGGTTAGCATCACCATATTTAAACTGGGTTGAATTATACGCTCTGCCAGAAATAGACACTCTGCCAGTTATGTCACCCATTAGCTAAAGGCCAAAGAATGCAAATTAAATGGAAACAACAACCGCCGCCATCACAATAACACAGCTTGGGAATACTGTGTTTTAGAATAATAGGTCTTTTTGCTCTATCTCTTGTAAGCCACACGCCTAAAAGACCATTTATGTACTTCATATACATACTGTCAGCTTAATACCTTGGACACCCTTTATAGCTTATGTAATATACTTAAGAAGCCAGCACTGTGACAAGCGACAAAGGATTAGACATTTATTTCAAGCTCCAGAAACTATATCTACCTATGGTTGAATGCTGACCATATGTTGAAGTAGGCAGCCATCTGGCAACCACTCCCACTAGCATCTGCAAATGTGGATCTGTGCTTCACAGTATGGGATTCAGTGGCGGGCTTTGATTTGTTGCCCTTTGTGCTCTACCCGGCATTATTAGTGTAAAAGTGAAAGTGAGACATTGCAGGGAAATAAAACCAAAAATAATTCCTTGCCCCAAACAGCAAGGAGGGTGATTAACAGTCTGGATGGGAGAAGGAGGCCCCTAGATGCAGCTAGATGGTATATGCACACATGTGCTCTCTGCTGCTCTCGTAATAAGTCTTGCAACTTATTATCCATTTGTTTTTATAATAGTCTGCAATATGGTGCATCCTTCCTATTCATACATCACCTCGTAGATTATAGGTTTTCTCACACAGAAGGTACAACATTGGACAAATAACAGTATCTAAGGGATGAAATTTCATGAAACACTAAAACTGCACCTATTCTCTGTAATAATAAATTATACACTACAGCAGCACAGAACAGGTACCCTTGCTGCAAATAAAATTGTCCATAGTTAGTAGAATGGTCACTTGGTTATAGCCGCCCTCCCCCCTTGACTGTGAGGATCTACTCTGAAAAAAAGCTCATCAAACATACATCACAGGATGAGAAAATCACAAGACCGGGATATCTGTAGTTTTGCTCATTAGTTCGTCAATTCTCCTGATAATATGGGTCCATAACTGTGGTATATAATATGGTTCTGTAACTGTGGTACACCCGTAAGAATTTAAAAACATTTGTATCATACTGACTGCCAGCTTATGCATTTCTTCCAAATCCAGAAAGTTCTTTTGATGTATGGTGACCAGATTTTATTTGACTTTTTAAACCATATTTTTTACTATCTCCAGTGTGGAATCTGCCTTCATGTATTACATTTTCATTTCCTGCAGCAAGACAAAGACACTAGCAGTTGCACCCAGACATCACTTACTTATCCCACTATATTTGGAATATTCCAGAATAAAGCATAGATGTTCTGGAATATCTATGTTTTATTCAGGAATATCCAAATATAGCAGAATAAGTAAGCAATATATCAACGCAGCAACTGAATTCCTTATATTTTATTATGCACATGCCTGCACACTGAGGATAATATCTGCAATGTGAAAAGCTTTTGAACAACTATGCAGTGGCAGAAAATGCAGGGGCTTTTAGAGGATCCAGTGTTGTTAGCTCTGACAGTAGTAAGAACATAAGAACAAAAGAGAAGCCCTGCTGGATCAGGCCACAGCCCTAGCCCACCATTGTGTCGCACACAGTGGCCCACCAATTGCCCATGGGCATCTCAAGCAGAGACAAGGGCAAACCTTCTCCTGCCCTCGAATCCCAGCAAATGGCCTTAGAAGCATCCTGCTTCCCCCCAAGCCTGACATTCATTCTAGTAGCCATTGATACACCTGTTGCCCATAAATTTGTCTAACCCTACCTTAAAGCCATCTAGGTTGCTGGCTGTTACCAACTCTTCCAGAAGCAAATTTCATAAACCGATGACCCTCTGGGAGAAGTAATACTTCCCTTTGTCGGATCCGACTCTCCAACACATCAGCTTCCTAGAGTGCCCCCTAGTTCTACTGTTGTGTGATAGAGAGAAGAAATTTTCTCTATCAACCTTTTCTATACCATGCATAATTTTATATACTTCAATCAGGTCCCCTCTTAAATGCCGTCTCTCCAGACGGAAGGGGTGTGAATGTTGCAGCCTGATTTCATAAGGGAAGTGTTCCAGCCCCCTAATCATTCTGGTTGCCCTTTTTTGCACCTTTTCCAGTTCCCCAATATCACTTTTGAGGTGGTGTGACCAGAATTGTACACAATATTCCAAATGTGGCCTCACCATAGATTTATAAACAGGCAAAATGACACTTGCTGATTTGTTTTCTTTTCCCTTCCTAATTATTCCAGCATTGAATTTGGTTTTTTGTTGCTGCTGCTGCTGCACACTGGGTTGACACCTTCATTGAACTCTCCACCAAAACCCCGAGATCCCTTTCCTGGTGTGTTGCAGAAAGCTCAGCTCCCATCAGTTTATAGACATAATTTGGATTTTTGGCCCCGGTGTGCATTACTTTGCACTTGTTAAGATTAAAGCACATTTGCCACTTGGTTTGTCCACTCACCCAATGCTAAGAGATCCCTCTGGAGCTCTTGGCAATCTCTTTCAGTTTTTAATACCCTAAATAATCTAGTATTATCAGCAAACGGATATTTTACTACGTACCCCTTCTTCTAGATCACTGATGAATAAATTATGAGTACCCTTCAATGGTGTAAGTTAAGTATACACGTACAGTATGGATGGTGGCACAAAGCTCCAGAGTTGTGTACAAAATTGGCAGACGTGTGTATACATTCTTATATATGTGTGTCTGTGTGTGTCTGTATATTGTGTGTGCGTGCATGCATGTGTACATACAGTGCATACATTTGCTTGTGCATTCACACGCCCAAACACACACTTCTGGTGCATATACACATGCCTCTGATGCCGCTAAGTCAGCATATTTTTGAAGCCTCACAGGCTATTTGGATTGGAGGGGGGGACCCGTGGAGTCTCATGTTAACTCTGTCCTTAATGAAAACTCAAAATAAATGCATTTACTAGTAAGTTCGCTCAAAGCTGAAAAACCCTTGATTCAGATCTAAAAAACACAGGTATTTCCAAAATCAAATAGTAAAACACAAGGGACATCCAGATATACGTGACCACCACACTAGTGGAGGCAGCTGTCTCATTAAACAACTATAGGCTTTCCAATACTAACTGATTTGAAGGGGTATTGCTAGCACGCAGCTTGGCTTTTATCAGTTGGTAGGTGGGAAGAATGGAATCAATCTACCCTACTGTTCTGAAGCACATGAGATCTTCATCCTCAAAGTCCAGGCTGGTTTCGGCATAATAAAGACCCTATCTCTTAATCATGGTAATGTTCACATCCCAGCAATATGAGCTCATAGCAGCAAGCCTAGGCACTTAGAATTCCTCTGCTGAGAAGGTGTCACCGATTAAACTATTGCATTTCAAAGGACTCCCATACAGTAAATAGAAGAGAAAAGAAAGGGAGCTGTGGCCTTTTGTTAGTCAAAAAGCTATGGAAAGTGATAATTAACCCATTTTTGTATTGAGAAATCCTTTGGACAAAAGTCAAGGCATTGCCACCCTGTCAATTGTGAAACTGAGATAAGGACATTATATCCGCCTGAACAAAGAGCATCAGAGGGGAGGAATGGAAAGTAGGCTGGTACAACTACTGCTAGTTTCCCAAACTCACTGGAAAAGAGAGATATTTCTCCCCTCCTCCTCCTCCTCCTCCCCCACCCCTGCAACACAGAACAAGCAGTGGATGGAATCCTCCCTTTCTATATTAAGAACCTTCACCACCATACATGTTTTTGCATTTTGTTAAATATTCAGAGATGCTGTGCAATTAGCATGTCATTAATGAATAATTAATTGCATTTAAAACAGACTTCAGATTTTTTGCAACTAAATTATTTAAACAGCAAACAGTGGAATACGTATCTCCACCCCTTTCTGCCTATTCCCAGCCCTCTTCATCAATGTGCCAAAAAAACAAAACAAAAAACGGTGTGGGAGAGGGTGGCTCCCTTATTTCCTGCCCCTATCAAAGTTGTTTTATTCAGCATGCTCCCCTTCTTCCCTCTTAAACTCTTCAGATGAAGAAAAATAATTTTGCTCCTTATTTACAGAGCTCTTTTGTATGAATTCAGCACCGGATTTCAGGAAAAAACTAAAAAGATTTTGTACAAAATGCTTCATAATAACCATTGCTTTGTATTTTGTGTTCCTTAATATGAGCTGACTGTTAAAATGTTCACTGGTTCTATTGACAGCTATTTAGTCATTACAAACAACTACGGTTAAATAGGAAGTAATTTGTTGCCACTTGATGATATACATCACCAGTAAGACGTTGGTTTATATTTATAAGCTGCACATCTGTGGATCAGTTGGCTTATCCATCTGTTAACTGCACCAGTAAACAGTAAGTCAATACGAAGTTCCCCCACCCACCGCATCTTTCATGAATGCTTCCTTGAGCTGCATATTTATATGTAACAAAGCTCTGCTTAATGGGCACACTCTACACTGATATCTCCTTGGGCAAGGTTTGTTGAAATGAATGGGAGCTGCATAAAATAAAAAAGACCACTCATTCTGTAACACTTATCCAGGACAAAGTTTTACATAGTCCATATTTTAAAGAGAGATGATATCCCTTCACAGGCAATCTAGAAGTACTTGGGCTGGTTCATCTAAAAATACAATCAGACAAGAGACACATTTGCTAAAAAAAAATTGGTGTGTAACTCATCTAGTTTCAATCACACACACACACACACACACACACACACACACACACACACACACACACACACACACACACACACACACACACAGCTAAGCAACCAAAATTGGAATTAAGGATCAAATCCAAACAATTCCTTGCTAAGTTGGCTTTCAAAAGGACTCTACACAGCATGGGCTCAAGGGCACCGGGAAATGACCCACAGCACGTACTTGGGGTAGAGCAAGGGAGTACCTATTTACCCTGGCCTTTGGGTATATTTACTCTAGACCTCTGGGTATAGGGCAAGATAAAAATGTAAATAAATAAATAAAATAAAATAAATAAGAAAATAGCTTTTCTCCCCACATTCAGGTATTGCTTTAGCGTGTTCATAATATATTTTGTTTTTATCGCTGTGTAACCCACCCTGAGACCTTCAGGTACAGAACATGATAAAAATGCAAATAAAGAAATAAAGTGTCCCTGGATTTCACAGTGTGACTTCTTGGGATGGGAAGAAGGAGAAGCAGCAGCAACAAAGAATGTGAACAGCAAGAGCACACTTGACTCTATACGGCTTACTCAGAAGGCAGCATGAGAAAAGCCAAACTAGGCCGGCCCACCTGGGTGAGTCTGGAAATATGGCCTGCCCTTCTCCTCTTCCACCACCACCTCATCCCCGCTTTTTAAGCAGCACTGATGAGAGACCACAGAATGAGAGTGGTAGGTCTATGACTGGCCTGTTAATTGATTACATATAATATACTGGCCTAGTTCTGAAGACCATTCCAGAGAAAAGACCACCTGTGCCTTTCTGATGTTCCAGGAAACTGCATCTCTCATCAGCTCCCTCCATCAAGAACAATACACTGGCTATTACAGATGTAACATAGCACCATTAGAACACTGCATGTGCTCTTCTGGCCTGGCTTAATCCTTCCTTTTTCAGGGAAATTCTCTCTGGAAGTTGCTAGATACAAATTTGTTTATTTGAACAAAACTTGGAAAAACTCAATTTAGCAATCCAAGAATTTGCTGCTTTATGTCTCAAGCTCGTATGTTCAGAATTTTCTTGTTTTAAACTGTTGGAATGGGCAGCTCAGCACACCTGGACATTGGGACTAGGGTGTTGTATCTCTTTAAGTCGTTCTTTGCTCGCTCACCCACTCTGTTCCGGACCTGGGGGCCACCCACCTAAGTCTTTCAGTTAGCTCCTCCTCTCACTCCTGCTGCTAAGTTGTTCCTTGCTCCTCCTGTGAGTTCTCCTGTGGGCCAGTTTTTGGCCTAGTGGTTAGGGAGATGAATTCTTATCTGGGAATACCAGGTTTGATTCCACCCTCCTCTACAAAGCCAGCTGGGTGACCTTGGGCTAGTCACAGCTCTCTTCTGAGCTCTCACGGCCCCACCTACATCACAGGGTGTTCTATTGTGGGGAGAAGAACAGAAAGCTTTGTGTCAGCCACTCTGAGGCCCCTTAAATGGGTGGGAAAAGAGGGGTAGAAAAGCCAACTCTGTCACAGACATGTGATGGCATAAAAGAAGCCCACTTGTATAGGGAAGTTTAATCCCTAGAGCACTTTCATTTTATCTGTCTTTCAGCTAGAAGAAAATAATGTACGCTGAGTCTAATTGAATAAAATGCAAGGTTTTGCTTTCCTTATTGAGAAGATCCTTTCTTTTCCTCTTGCATTCAGAGCAGTCTGAGTTGATCCAATCTTTACCATAAACATAAGCAGGGAGAACTGGAAGCTTTATAAAGAACAACAGTTTTGTGATAATGCTATGGATATCTTCATTCTATCTTGTACTTTACCTACCTGTGGCATTTTCAGAACTTGGAATCACTTTGAGAATTTCAGTTTCAGTGGCCCCGATAACAGTAGTTATGGATAAGAATAATTCAGGGTTTCCCTCCCACACACAAACAAAATGGCACCATATTTACTCATATGGCATGGAATGGGAATGTTTCCATGGCTATTTCCAGACAACATGGCCTATTCTGCGCAATACTAGACCAGACTACCAACAGCCCAAGGTAAGGCCCAATAACCCACTCCATAGCTCCATCCTGAGAGTTCAGAGAATAATAGTGGGAGGTGTGGCCTCTGCTTGTCCATCGTGTGCATGAGGCAGCCTAACACATGCCTTGGCTTTAAGCCAAGGAATTGCCGGAATGGGTGAAGCTAACAGAAGGTGACATACTGTGAAGCACCAATTCTACTCAGACTTGTGCAAAATCTGAGCCAGCAAACAGCAAATTTAGGTTAATGTCACTACTCTCAACAGACGAGCCAGATGAATTATGTTTTCATTCTTGAACTGAAATCTGCTCTACAAACAATTGGTGATGGTGAAATGTCCTGTGCTTGTGCCTTTATAGGGCAGCTTCCATTGATCTGAGAGGGGAAAAAGCAGTATCTTTAATGTCAACACAACCCAAAGATTTTTATATCATAAAAAGTCCTGAATCTGTGAGTATATTTTAATCCTAAGGTTATGGAAAGAGATGGTGATCACATAGAGCGATCAAGTCCATGCTGTGCACAGCAGGGGTTGCCAGTGATGTGAGGCGTACTGAAAGCCCTTGGAGTTGAAATATGGAAGTTCTGGTTGCTTCCAGTTACGCCCATGTTTGCTGGACACTCTGGGTGACCCATCAGGCCTGAATTCCAACTGCAATGGACCCACCTAGATAATAAGAAGGTAATCTCTTTAGAGCTTCAAAGATAATAGATACACACATTGGGCAATACATACAGACATACACACACACAGGGCACAGGGCACAACACTGAAGCCTTGCCTCATATTTCAAAACAGAATTCACCATAATGACAGTTGGATCTCACTTCCAGGAGAACACATATTAAAGACATACTTCTAGCACATTTGTTCTTCCAACACATATAAAAGACGTTGTGAGTCAAATGTGATTTCTCTGGCCCCAGCCGTCCACATTCTTATTATCGCTGACACTGTGAATGATTGTTTCACACAAGCTGTCAATCTCCCAGCTTTGCTCCTATGCAGAAAAAAAAGTCCTCCCCCCAAAAAAAATCAGCTGCATAGCTGCCAAGATCCCAACCAATGCTTTTGCGCAGGGAAGCAAAATGTTTTTTTAGCTGTGAAAAATATAAGAACATAAGAGGAGCCCTGCTGGATCAGGCCACAGCCCCCCTAGTCCAGCATTCTGTCGCACACAGTGACCCACCAATTGCCCATGGGCATCTCAAGCAGAGACAAGGGCAAACCTTCTCCTGCTCTCGAATCCCAGCAAATGGCCTTAGAAGCATCCTGCTTGTCCCCGCAGCCTGAAATATGTATTTAGGCATTCATTCTAGTAGCCATTGATACATCTGCTGCCCATAAACTTGTCTAACCCTTCCTTAAAGCCATCTAGGCTTTAAATCCAGCTCCCTAAGGCCATTCCTTCACGACAGTAAAAGGTAACAAGAACAGCAACAGCAACGAGAATCATGCAGTCTTCACAAGATGGGGTGTGGGAAGAGGGAAACAGCTTCTCGCCATCCCCTGGAACAGTCACAAAAGTCTTTACAAATCTGCAGTTATGGTCATAATATGAAAATGAAGAGGATAAAGGTAAGGGGTATATTTTGGATGTGGAGAAAAAGCACTCAACAAAAAATAGTGCTTACAAAGGCTATAAGTGGCTTGAGATTTCCACTTTGCTTGATTTATGTTCCACAGTGGAAATTATTCAACCTGGAAATTAAAACCTGGATATAACAAGGCCTACTCATAAAACAAGAACCTTACTCTGGCTGTGTTTTTGGTTCCAAAATATTGACAAGTATGTCATTTCTCCCCAAAAAGAACTTGATCAACAAAATTACTGACATAATATTTAAATTAGCGTATCTAAAGTTGAGAGTCTAAACTATGGAATTCTATTTAATGAACACGCTATTTTAATATGGCATATTCTGAACTTACATTTTAGCACTACATTAGAAGTTATTAAATCTTGTATTTGTTACCATTTTTTCTTGATACTGCGTCTATTACTGTTACAGACCTTAAATAACTGAGAATTTAGACTGGCATACACTGGCAAAATTAACAAAATATAATGTTAGTATTTTTTAAAATTAAAAAAACGGTTTGGGCTGCAAGCAAAGTTTATTCTTAATAACACATTTCCCAGCTGAAACTACTTCCCAATTTGCTCTTGTTTTCTAAAAGTCAGAACAGCGGCTTAGCATTCAGTAAAAGCCTTGGCATGTAAGGACACCGAAAGAGCAATTAATATCAATGCAAGCTAATTTATAGCCAAATGCTGACATAACTCAGTCTAATGCAGGGAAACCTACTTTCTGCTAAGTACTTTATCCAGAAAGACTCATGAGAAAATTAGTACAGCTAATATGTCCTTTTCTAAAAGCAGCACACGTGCACTTTAGAAGGTGTACACATCTCAGTTTTGCTCCCATGTAGGTGGTAAAATGCAGCTTCTACCATTTGGTGTCATGCCCAAAAATATGCAGTAACACAATTCAGCCTTCATACTACCAGTGATGTATAATATAGTAGTTGACTGGGCCTAAATGGTCTCTTCACTTTTTTTTTTTTTTTGGTAGGTGGTAACTGCTTTGCAGTGGTTTGCAGGAACCAAACCTCAACATTATATGAGGAATGACTGCACAATGACCACATCTAAAACAAAGTACTCCCCCCACCGACATGAGTTGTTGGGAAGGGAGCAATAAATGGTGAAAATACAAATAGAGTTGCTTACATCTGCTATCTAATGTATTCAGGAAATGTTAAAAAAAAGATATTGGTCATATATTTGTAAGGATTTAAAGTACTCTTCTGTGTACAATGTAAAGTTCAACTTCAAAGCCCATTTTTATGCTTCCCCCTTTTGAGAGAGAGAGGAACTGAAAGAACTGCTTATAGAAATGGTAACACTTTCCACTTGATTAAGCATTGTTTTCTCTAAGCTTTCAGGGCTAGCTGTTGGCTAATCAGGGTGTTTAAACTTATGTATCATTGACCCAGAAGTGAGGCGTCTTCTATATTTACAACAATATTTAAGTCACATTTTAGGCAAAAGAATGACTATCAGATAAGTTCAATCCCTATGGAAGAAAGGATGTTCATACACACTTGGAGTTACGCACACTATCTCGGGCCTCGACACAGTGTTAACTGCAGCCCAACATATTCTGTTGGCCATTGGGAGGGGCACAATCTGTCCCATCAGTTGCTAGGATCTCTCTGAACTCATGTCTTGAAAGAGAGTTACTTCCAAGTTTAGCATCTGCTATTTCTCTACAGTACAAACAGACTGACAAATTGTTCTCATACATTTCTAAAGAAAATTTCAGTATGATGTAATCTTTTTCTACAGAAAAGAAAACTCCCATGCCATATAAATATAACAATTTGTCAGGCTTTAAGAAGCCATTTGTTTTCACAGCTACAGAACTCTGATAAAAGAGCATTCAAGTCCATAGCAGAGAAGTGCTTTGAATATTTACTTATTATTTATTTTAATAAGTAAATAATAATAATATGATAATAACTTGATAAATAATAATAATAATAATAATAATAATAATAATAATAATAATAATAATAATAATAATAATAATAATAATAATAATATGATTAAACTCAAGGATGGGGGAAACAAACAGATCATTCTGGAAAGGCATGAGTAAAAAAGTTAAGTTTTCAATCTGTACCTAAAAGCCAGACAGCCGGGGCCTTCACAGAGAAAGCCTGTTTGCAGACATTCATGAGATGGCATTCTGCAGGACCTCCCTGAAAGCCTTAAGGCAAGGGAGGCAATATGACAAGTAGGCTGGTCCCAGGTTGTTAAGGATCTTCTTTGCCAAGCCTGAATCTGCCCAGTAGCTACCTGGCAACCAATGCAGATGCTTAAGCACAGGTGTGATATCTGCATGGCAAGATGTCCCACTCAACTACTTGGCCACCACATTTTGCACCAATTGCAGCTTCTAAACAAGATACAAGGGCAGCTCCATGTAGAGTATATTACAATAATCTAAATATGAGGTTACCAGTGCACTGGTAACAGCACCTAGGCTATCTCTGCCCAGGTATTGATGGAACTGGTAATCCAATTGCAGCTGGTAATAGCCATATTTCACTGCTGCCTCCACTGGGACAATAATTTGAGCAGAACCTCCAAACTATGTACCTATTCCTTTTGAGGGAGTGCATATTCCCAAGTACCAAAACATGATAACCACCCACCCACAAGGTCTCTGCTTTGTTGGGATTTGTTGGCCCTCACTGTATTCAGTCAGGGCTGCCTTCTACTGAATGTTGGGGACTCCAGCTGACATGCCACTGAGGCACAACATTATTCTCTGAGATCATCCCTGCGGGCAGGAATGGAACCATTTTAATACAGTACTTCCTACCCCCATCCCACAAAGGCAATATAGGATGATACTGTGATCTACTATATCAAAAGCCACTGAAAGATCAAGTAGGACCAACAGAATTGTACTTCTTCTGTCTCTCTCCCACAACAGGTCATCCATCAGGGCAACCAAGACTCGATTCTATCCCAAGCCTTTGCTTGAACCCAGACTGAAATGGATCAAGATAATCAGTTTCATCCAAGAATGCCTATAATTGCACAGCCACAACGCTCTCCAGAACCTTGCCCAGGAAGTGGGTGATAGCCATTTGGGTGGTAATTAGAACACAGAAGTCCACAGAAGTCTTTTTTCAGAAGCAGACAAACTACTACCTCTTTCAGGGCTACTGGAACCTCATCCTCATTCAATTTTATCCTCGCAATACCTTGTAAATTTACCACCAGAGACATCTGAAGAGTCGAATAATAGGACACAGGTCTAGTAAGCTCTATTTTGAAGCCTTCGCTGCCTTCACTGCCATACTACAGGCATGATTATATGTTTTCACATGTGCTCAGTCTCCTTCATGGCAAGTTGCATACCACCTGCACTCCAGCTGTCTCCTAACCTGCTTCATCTCCTGAAGTTTCTCAGAAAACCAAGGAGCTGCTCAGATTCCAGAACATCAAAGAGGGCACTGGGGTGCAATCATGTTGACAGTCCATTGTGTCTCCATACTCCATAAATCCACAAGGGCCTCAACAGGATTACCTGCTCTGGTGTCTGGAAATTCCCCCAGAACATTGAGAAATCCATCAGATTTCATAAGTCTCTGAGGATGAACCATCTTAATGGGTCCCCACCCCTGTGGCAGGAGAGTAGTATCCAGATGGTAGGCTGACTAGGACAGCAAGAAAACATTAACCCCTCCAATATCCAGGCCAACTCCCTCACATTCTAAATCAAGGGCTAAATCAAGTGTAGCCTGTGATAAATTGAGACAGTCCTATGGCTTTCATAAAGGCCATGAAATCCTATGCTGTTCCAAGCTGTGTTTACATCCTATACCAACAGTTTATCCATTATCATCCACTCTTGATAGAACAGTCAGTTACTCAAGATCATCCAGGGACATAGATCTGGCAGACTTTAAAGAGGGTAGATAAGTTTTAAGATAAATCTCTTCTGCTAGATGGTCTGATAATTGGTTAAAGATGTTCTCTATGGTCAGCTTTAAAATAAACCCAATATTGCAAATGTTAATTAGTGCTTTACAACAACTGCTGCAATGTATCACCACAATGGGCATTTCCTTCACACCACATCCAGATTCCACACAGGCATAGATTCATATTTTCCTTAAGATATTCTTTCTGACAGCTATGGCAAATGATTGCTTTATAAATTAATCTAGAACTGGCATAAAGTTCATTCTCAATATTCAAAACAGGGGAGGGAAGGAGAAAGAAAGAAAGAAAGAAAGAAAGAAAGAAAGAAAGAAAGAAAGAAAGAAAGAAAGAAAGAAAGAAAGAAAGAAAGAAAGAAAGAAAGAAAGAAAGAAAGAAAGAAAGAAAGAAAGAAAGAAAGAAAGAAAGAAAGAAAGAAAGAAAGAAAGAAAGAAAGAAAGAAAGAAAGAAAGAAATTCCTCACAGGAATCCCCAAAATGCCACAAAAGGGAGAGTGGTGTAATCCTATTTTCCATTGCTCTCATACAAGCAAAAGGTTATTCTTTATTAGATTCTTTTTAGAGGATAATTTTAGGGTGCAACAAGGCTGAGCCAAGGATAGGTGTATCTGTATACATGGACACCCATATGGGTGTTACCATTTGTTCACACACAACGGACACACAGGGAGAAAGAGAGCTTTATCCCAGCACACTGGATTGTAGAGAAAAGGCAGGCATCCATCAGAAAACATCTCCCCTCTGCATTGTGATTGATACCTGACAGAGCTCAGTGGGGCCCTAACTTAGATGAATTTAAATGACAAGACTTCCTTTATCAGTAATGGTGCTCCTACTACAATAGAACAGCATGATTACTTTACAGAAAGAAGTAAAGGGGAAAAGGAATGAAGAAGAATCAAAGTTTGCCTCCTGAATCCCGGTGGCAACACTGACCTGTGACTAGGCACTGACCTTCCCTTGTTAAACTATGCAAATTAATATCTCTAATTTGTCCTACTGATTCAGTTGCCCACATTTTTAGATGCAGCAATCAGCCCCCAACAATAGAGGCCCATGAGACTACCTTGACACTGCACTTTAATTTGAACACATGGCATGCAATTTACCCTTCATCAAGCAACACACTGGACACTATAATCCTTTCCATCCAATCTTGATTATCATCAGATACTTTTTGCACACACACTATGCTATAATTACCACAAGCTTTATCCTCCTCTTCCTCCTGTCTCCCTCCAAGAGTGACCCTGATCCTATGTCAAAATCTGGGCATTATTGCTACAGTAACCCAATCACTTTTTTAACACAAAAAAATCCTTGTTATTCACAGTAACAAGCACTGACTCCAACTGAGAGATATTATGTCAAAGTCGAAGGCCAGTTAGAAAACTTTCCGCATTCACATAACTTGACAGACTTTGTACGCCAAGGGAGGGCATTTTCACACAAGATACTTTTCTTTTCTTTTCCTTTTTTTCAAACTTGCCTTCCATGTCCACAAAGGGCCACAGAAGCTATTTTGTGTGGGGGTTTCACACGGTGTGGGAGCTAAAAGGGGCCTTTGAATTGGGTCCCAATCAAGGATTTGCTTTCCTTTCTTTAGCTATAATGCAAGTAAAACTTTTTTTATTGGGGCTTCTTTAAGATATCAATCCAGTGTTTCACTTAGCAGCTTAAAAATAGAATAAAATACAGAACAAAATGCACATATCTTCGGAAAATTTAAAAGAGTAGCCTCTTATGGCACCATCTTATCCATGTCTGCTCTAAAGTAAGTCCCACTGAGATCAATGCCCTTACTGCCAGACCCGTCACCTCTGTTGCCACATATTTTAATACCACAGTTTCTGCTTTCATGGCATACAACAACTACTGTATATACCTTGCAAGTCCTCTGACTTTGCAGCAATCAAACAAGTGTTCAAGGTTGCAGCAGTAGCAGATTTAAACCAATGGTGATGATAATACAGAAGCTAGTTGAAGTGGTTTGATAAGCTTGATACAGATTGAGAGTAGTGTCATTCCAAGCTTGCAAACAACAGTGTCAACAACACAGCCTATCAGTACACACAGCCTGACTCTCAGGCTTCTGTACGCAGAAACAAATCAACAGCGAAAAATCCTCAGCAGTTAGAGTCAACCTAACATTGACAAAAGGACATTGGGGTTGTTTGGAGCTTTGTTTTATTTCCTTCTACAAACAGAGATCCAGCTCTGAAAAAGTGACTCACAAATAACAAAAGTGCTGCCCAGAACTTTCATACACACACAAGCATGCATATACAGCAACACAGCAGTTACATCTTCAGTGTTTATGAACAGATTACCACTATTTTAAAGAAAAAAGAACTATCTCTTTCTCCCAGATAATTAGAATAGTACCAACTTCTTAAACATGACTGGTCACTTCTCCAAGGCATTGCAGAAAACAAATGCAAGTACATCCATGTGCTATGCCTTCTACTGTATAAGGACTTATGGTCCTCTGTTCCAAGAAGGAGCATGGTGGCTGGGCCATGGTCTTCCCAGACCATGTCGCCAGGAATTGCAGGGCAGCAGGTTAAAGCCCACATCCGTGAGGGTAATGGCAGGGTCTGATCTGGGGCATACTGCAGCATGATTTGGGATACGAAGAAAAGGTGTGTTCAGTCTGGGTGAACAAAGTATGGCACTACTTGAACCACAGGAAGGAGGGCTGATAACAGTCCAAGAGGTGGCGGATGACAAAGTGCTGTAGGATAAGGGGAGAGGAACAAAAAAATCCTTCAGGTATGCTCTGAAGAAGGGGCAGTTGGAAACCATGTGGAAAATGGGCTGGTATGTTCTAAACTCTACACCTCATTTGGGCTGTGGGTCAGGTTCATTACAAACCACACAGCAATTTCCGCATCCTCATCATGAGAAACTTCCTCTGTATGGCCTCTGAGGCACCCAAGGTTACACTAGACCAAGCAGACCCAGAGGCAGACTCAGTCAAAGGAAAAACACAATTATACTATATGTTCAATAATACAAGGATGTTTAATCACAATTGAAAAGAAGCATGATAGAAGGTATGGGTATACGTTACTATACGCAGTAATGGCAAGGCCTAAAAATCTGTGTTCCCTACTCTAACAGGGTTGCCTGAATTCATTGTGTCTTGCTGTGGGAACTATTCACAACATTCCTAATGCTGTTCTACAAACACACTGCTGCTAAGATAAGGGGAAAGCAAGGAGAAGGGATGCAGCACTACGAAGAATGATGCATAAAGTTCAAGACAGAGAACGTAAGCTTCAAGCTGACCCAGCGATGTTAGAAGAGTCATGATGAGGCTTATTAGAATACTAAGAAACCTGCCTACAGGCGGGCAGCTAGCATTCTAATTAATGAGTAGGAGGGCTATGAATAATGACCTTATGCAGTGGACAGAGTAGTAATGACACAAATGTAACCAATCAGACTGTTTGTAATCATTAGCCATGTGCTTCTGTCAAAATATATGAAAGTGGACCAGATTTGAGAAATGTCTCCTGGCACCCCTTATTGCTAGCAGTAAGCAAAGGTGCAACTCCTACCTCAGTGATGTTGGGTACTACTACTACTACTACTACTACTACTACTACTACCAACACCAACAACAACAACAACACCAAAATATTTATTGTATACTGAATACTAATTATCTCATTGGTGCCATTGTTGTCACTGCAGACAAGAAAACACTTCTTCACCTATTTTTGTTTCTCTCTGATCATGGATGGCTTTCTTGTTTGCTTAGTGCTAGCTAAAACCCAACACTCAAAAATCCCCAACATCTGCATTTTCTAGTTTTCAAAGTTCACACTAAAAAAAACCTTTTCAAAATGTGATATTTTGATTTTTTTTAAAAAAAGATTTGAATTTCTATAAGGTCTGGGAAAGGTAACCCCTGTTTTTATACTTACATGGAAGACCCTAGGTTTTAATAATGAAGCCAGAAAGATCAAAAGCCATGGGTGCAAGTATAGTGCCTGTGATCATTAAATAACTATTTGCTCTTTCATATAAGAATGGAGTTTAGTGGTCACATTAAAGAAAAATGTTCTTTCCAGTTTCAGTGCAGAGATATTCATCAACAGTGTTATCCATCAAAGTTATTCAGAGTTATCAACAGGTGGCATATGAAAAACATACTGAAGTTGCATTCACACCCAAGTGAAAAGTGGCTCAAAAGAGTCTTAGAGGCATCTGCATGCTAGTGCCTCTAATCTACATTAAGGCCAGAAAATGCACTTTCTAGATTTTAACAGGGATTTGGGATGGGATGGAAACACTAGTATCCACATGCTACCACCTCTAAGGTGCTTCTGCATTGCCTTTTTAAATGCCTGTACATGCAGCCTGAGTTTGCTCATATGTCAGCTGTTAAAAATATTCCCCTAAATGGTGGAAAGCATCATATTTATATTTAAGAATATAAACTAGTGCATGTAAGGTTTATGCCAACTTTTGTTTTCATTTTGAATTGCCATCTGAGAATAGAAGGAGGGGAAGAAAGAAGCCCCAGCTTTGTTCCATATTAAAATGTTGGAAGGGGTAAGAATGCCCGATTGTCAGGGCCATACTGCTCTTTTTACTGGTGAAAGGTAATTGTCAGCAGTGATATCATGGATGAATGGGGGTGAATAAAGAAGGGCATAAGTATCATGATGGTGCCTACACAAAATGCAGTAGGACTAGGAATATATGCTGAAATATTGGTCTGGATCGGGCAGCATGTTGCTTGAGATTTGACATAACCTATCATTTACCTGCCTTCTCTTTACCATTAACGGGCTTCTGAATAGATAAGAGACCTGCACCATTCTCAAGAAGCATTTCACTATTCTTAAAGGGTAATAAAAACAAGACGCTATACTTTGCTAACCCCTTGCCTATTACCAGGCCCATATGCAAATCTCATACAATAGTATTTAGTAGTGTAATTAATCCCTACTTTATGTTATGAGTAATATTTCCTATTCCCGACCCTGCAGTGTCCTTTAAGAAGATCCATGTTCTAATTAGACTAGCCCATCGGCACTCTTTTAATGAGCAGATTAATCATTCAGATGGGTACAATGGTGTCATCACAGGTTTTAAATATGATAATCTACATCCTAATGGTGCTGAAAAAGCCTTGGCTCTAAGCAAGAAAGGTAGGCAGCATTGGCCAAGCCCTTTCGCTTCCCCCATCCCCCAGCCTCTCATAAAAGACTTGTTGGCAACAAGGCACCCATCCAGATATAAAAGCTCAGGGAACAAAAACCAACAAAGGGCCTCATTTTCAATCATTGTTTCAGTCTTGCCAGAGAAACATTCTTCTGCTGCAGCTCTGCAACTATATGGAAATGCGTACCATTTTCTTTATCAGCTCTTTATCAACATAGCACTTGGCACTTATGTCCTATGAGCACTAATGTACATGCTAAAAACTGAGTGTATCAGATAGACAATTAATATAATTGCAACTAAGAGATAATTTCAAGTCATCTGTGCTCACTTAAGATTTCATATCGAAAGCAGCTGAGCAGGAATACTGTTTTTAATAAAACAGAGGAAGAAGAAAAGAAATCCAGTGCCATGGGGTTCAATCAAGCCATGAAATGCTGTGTTGACAGATATTAAACCTGTTTTAGCTTTGTTTTAACTTGCTATGCACCAGCTTTTAATTTCTTTTAATCTCCCCTGAGACCTCATGGTATAGGAAGGATGTTAATCTATAATCTATAAATAAATTCCCATACTGATAGTTGAAGCACAACTTTTTACACTAACTGGTACACCACTGCATCCACGAGTGGAGGAACACACAGTCACACCAGCTATTCTTCTGAAATTATTTCTATAAGAATTTCTGCCCCACCTTCTCTCACCAAGAACATAAGAACATAAAAGAAGCCCTGCTGGATCAGGCCATAGCCCATCTAGTCCAGTGTCCCATCACACACAGTGGCCCACGAAAAGCTCAGGGGCATCTCAAGCAGAGACAAAGACAAAGCTTTTCCTGCCCTTGAATCTCAGCAAATGGCCTTAGAAGCATCCTGCTTCCCCCTCCCCCGCCTGAAAGATGTGCCTAGGCATTCATTCTAGTAGCCATTGATAATCTGTCACCCATAAATTTGTCTAACCCTACCTTAAAGCCATCTAGACTGGTAGCTGTTACCACCTCTTCCGGCAGCACATTCCATAAACCGATGACCCTCTGGGTGAAGAAATACTTCCCCTTGTTGAATCCAACTCTCCTACTTCATAGTGTGTCCCCTGGTTCTAGTGTTGTGTGATAGAGAAAAGAATTTTCTCTATCCACCATTTCTATACCATGCATAATTTGATACACTTCAATCAGGTCCCCTCTTAAACGTCGTCTCTCCAGACTGAAGA
>MTQE01000401.1:18167136-18181681 GCA_014337955.1 Aspidoscelis marmoratus
CAAAATCTTTCTTAGCTTTCCTAATGGTCATCTTGCATTTGTCTTGCCAGGGTCCATGTTCCCTCCTGTTCTTCTCATTCCAACAAGCCTTCCATTTTCTTAATGAACTCTTCTTGTTTTTAATGAGTTCATCAAGACCTCATAAAATCAGTAAATTATACATACAGTGTAAAAAATACACACCATGAAATTTCAAATACAGTATATTCTGGCATATAAGACTACTTTTTAACCCAGGAAAATCTTCTCAAAAGTCGGGGGTCCTCTTGTATGCCGGGGGTCGTCTTCTCATACGGTGAGTATATCCCAAACTCTATATTTTAACTGGAAAAGCTGGGGGTCATCTTACACGCAGAAATATACGGTATATAGTCACGAAAAATGGTATTGTAAAAATGGCCAAAGGAATGTTCAGCAAAAGTGTGTTTGTGAGAGAGACAGAGAGAGTTAACAGCCCTGTTAGATCCCTCACTAAAAAGGCATTAATCTTACCTGAAATAGTATTTTCACAAGATGGGAGTGAATACAAAGAAAAAACTATTCCCAGTAGCTTCCCAGAAAACAGAAATCTGAAGCAAATCCTGCAATACTCAATAGATAGGAGGAAATATCCACGAAGACAACAGGATATCTACACTTCACTGATAAGCAGGATTTTGTAATCTCAACAGTGGTTAAGCAGTTAACACAGTGGGGGGGGGGGGCTAGAGAGAGTACACACCTGTTTTTAGGGGAAGCCTTATCAGTATTTAGACTCTATGTTAAGCACTACTGTACATTTGCACTGATAACACTCAATAGTTCCCAACCAATAATTGTTAGATTCTTTCCCCTGCTAGAGACAGCACTACATGCATATTAATTTATGGCACATTCTGGTTCTAAAACCAATATGTAACTTCCTCTCATATTTACACAAAAGATACAACTAGTATCCTAGTTTGAGCCAGTTTGGTCTAGTGGTTAGGGAGCCGGACTCTTATCTGGGAATACTGGGTTGGATTCCGCCCTCCCCCATGAAGCCAGCTGGGTGACCTTGGGCTAGTCACAGCTCTCTTCTGAGCTCTCACAGCCCCACTTACCTCACAGCATGTTCTGTTGTGGGGAGAAGAATAGAAAAGCTTTGTCAACTGCTTTGAGTCCCTTTAAATGGGTGAAAAAAGCGGGGTAGAAAAGCCAACTCTTCTTCTTCTTCTTCTTCTTCTTCTTTTGCACTGGTACTTCCTACTACAACAAAGATGTGGGGGGTAATTATCTTGCCTTCATCCTTAAATACTCGCATGTATTTCCTGGAAACTCATATGTACTGGGCGTTCCAGACTTTTGGAAGAAGGTACAATGACGTAAGCATGCAGATGTCTTACCTGCTAAGACCAACCTTATTCTGTGGGCCTTGGGTAGCTGGAGCAGCACTAAATATTCCAGCAAAGAACTTAAACCAGCAACAGGGAAAAATAACCCTAGTCATTCCTTGTATAACACTGGCTTTGCAGCATGGTTTTGCTCTACTGCAGTTTGTAAAATGTGACTTTTCTTAAAGCAATCTTGGAAATTTTCCACAATGAATTAGCCCTGAGGCATCACTGACTTTCACTGACAGTCTGGATCTCCCCTCCACCGTGCTCTTGGCAGACACCTCCGTGGGCCCCTGGCTTACACTGGGTAAACTGATCCCTCCTCTGACCTACGGGAGTTGACTCAGCCTCCATGATCCCCTAATCCCTGATTTCCATAAGTGACCATTACAATGGAATTTTACACTTCTTGGTGGTTTGTAGGAACCAAACTACAGCATTATACAGCAGACAGCGGGATAGAAAAGAATAGTAGCAACCCAAAATGGAAGGACTGCATTCGGTGTGCACCACATGTTTTTCTGGCAAAGGGAAATTGGAGACATCATGGAACAGTTCACTAGAAAAGATACACTGTACTATTTGGGCCTCCTTTTTACCACCCCACCTCATGCCAACCCATCACCTCCAAGATAATTAGATACATTTGATAAATAAAATATGGAACTGCTTGGATAAAGGGAAAGCAGGCATTCTTTACTAAAACAACATCTCCTGCAGTTCAGCATGCTGCTATCAAAACTAGAAAACAACACAATTGATATTAAGCTTGCCCATGGCAATTCTCCACCACTTTAAAATATGGATAAGCATCCTAATTCGGGGAGGAGGGGGAGAGAGAAGAGGCATTGGGAATTTTGATGGGATATATAGCATCCTTCATCCTCCCCAGGGAATGAGAAAGGATCTTATAAAATGTTGTGGGCAACAAAGGAAGTCATACCCCTGGAAGCAGGTAATACATGCACAAATCTCATAACCACTAGAAGTACATCTTGAACATTCTGCCAGTCAACTTTTGAAACAAAGATCCCTTAAAGAGCTAAAGAGCTGAGCAGCATGCTCTAAATTAGTGAATTGTGTTGCCTTGTGCTCACAAGAAGTTGGTTTCAGCTCCTTTCTAAAGTTCAAACAGATGCTTCCCAAAAGCTCCATATTACTGCCTAATTAATCAAGATCTTGTTCAATCTTATTTTTTCCTTTGTCACCAAGGATCATGACGCTTTCCAGGTTAGGTAACCACAACTGTTCTACAATGGTCTCACACAACATTACAGTCCACCTGCTAAAGAAAACAGGGGAAACCATAGGACTCGGGAAGTATTGGAGTGAACCACCCCTTGAGAATTGTATTAATGTGCTGGGTGCACCATGGCAAAGTTAAGGGTTATTTGGACAGAGCTACATGCACAAAAATGACAAATGAAAATATATGCAATAACCAGTAATGTCCTCTGTATTCAGCAAGGCCTGAGTCATGTCAATGGTCCTGATGAAGTCATGGCCCAAATACTGGCAATTACCTCATGTGTGTCTGACCTGAGTACATCAGCAAAGGAGGCAAGGTTAACTCACTAACACTGCAGATGAAACAATGGCAGGAGGCCGCACTAATTTTTGCTTCTGCAGAATCATACGACTTGCTATAGGTTTGTCGAAAAGAAAAAGGAAGAAAGCACTTCTTGGCTGTAAGAGTCTTTTTGTCTTGATGTTGTTAACAGTCCTGTTTTTTTCAGGTTCAAGTCTTCTTAAACTCATAGCTCTTATTTTTTATTGTTTTGTTTCCTACAAGATTACTAAATGGCTCACAGATGGCATAAATTTGCCCCTTGTCTGTAACGGAATGATTCAACTCCATTTCTAATCAACAAGGTCTTCTTTTTTATTATTCACAACAGCAATAGAACATCATAAAAGGCTGGGGATTTTCACCAAGTTCAATGAGTATGGGGTCAGGCCCTTATTTCACATAAGACTTTCAAGGTGCACTCGCTTAAATCAGTTTTGATATTATCCATGACAGGGGGAAACTTTCAACGAGTGCTCTGCAAAATGAAAGAAGTGCTGAAATAAAAAGCACTTCACTTCTGAACGCTCTAGATTACCCAACAAAAATGCATGTACCACATAATATATATTTGTCATCTCTCCTTTTTGGTAATCCTGAAATTTTCATATGCAGCAAAAGATCTGTTATCTGAATATCTTATCTAGCAGTTCTTTCTAAATACACCTTAGCCGCTACTAAAGAACAGCGCCACAGCTGCTCTGGAGATAGACTGGAGCTCACATACTGTATAAATAAGATTACTGCATTATATTCTGCAATGCTGGATCTAGAATAACTCCCACCCCTTCATCTACTACATAAACTATGTTTAACACTGTACTATGACAACTTCAATCACAGAACACCCCCAGAGAATTACAACTAATTCTCTAAGAGAATTACAACTAATTCCCTAATTTTATTACTTTCTTCACATCTGTGTGTTTATCCTGATCTACAGAAATGTAAAAAGGGAAGCTTCATTTGTTGTTAAGTCTGAATGCCAAGCTGCCAATGTAGCACAGAAGCAAGACCACTAACAAAACTGGTCACGCCGCTTGCTGGTAGCATGAGCCACCTTCCTAAAACACAAGAGTTGACACAGGATGAATATAATGGCAGCTTTTCAGCTAGAGCTCGGCCTTCAGTAGCAACTTTATATGCAACTTACGAATTAGGTAATACTCAGGCTCTGGGGTAGGAAATGTTTTCCCCACAAAGTTTTCCATACTACAGGTGCCTTCAGATAGCAAGGCAGAATTGTGGGATCTTCATTAGATGCTACAATTGCCACTTGTCATTCTGCCAGATGTCAAGAGCCAATCTGGGGGGGTGGGGGTTACCACTGTTTTCAGTATTATGGAAAACCTGGCATCAGATTTTCTGGAATATCAATGTTTTGGGCATTTGTTTAACTAACCCAGAACTATATTGAGACTGCAACAGATATGTATGTATCTGAAGGCCCCTCAAGTAGCCATTAAAGGCATTAAAAAGCCAAGCTGCCTCCCCACAAATCAGCTGGCTAACCACTGGTGAAGAACTAAATCATTCCTGCCTATACAGTTTATTCAATCAGCTCAGCACAGTGTTCGGCAAATACATATGTAAACTACTACAAGTAATTGCAGAAAATAATTGTAAAATTAGTTCTAGAAGCATAATCTGATGCAATTTGTTTAATGTTCTGATCATGATCCCAGCTCCAGAAGAGTTAATCAACCATAACAACCTCCTAATCAGGACAGTGAACTAATGATCCTATTTCTAAGTAATACCAGCCCAATAAGGCTCTCAAAAGGTATTTAACATCACTTTGGTGGAAAGGCATGACAAGTGCAAGTTCTAGCAGTGAGTAATGCATCATTCATGCCCCCTCTCGTTCTGACATTTTAACGTTATCTTGTTTTACTGTGTCGGCCTAACGCTGCCACGGCTGGCAAATTAAACTGTGAACTTACAAAGTGGGTGGCAATAAATACAAATTATGAGAGTTCAAAAGATGTCCCTGGAGGTGTACTGCCAGACATGGAATGTCTTTGGCTTTTCTGCCACATAGCAATAGACAAGACAAAGTATAGGGTAAGCTGAAGGGGGGGGGAGCAAGAATTAACCACACGATGATGAAAAATGAGATGAGAAAGAAGAAGTATAAGGGGAGAGAGGCAAATCAAAAGGGAGGTTTAAGGAGAGGACAATGTGCACAAAATAAGAGCATACCCTTGAAAATATAAACATCACTGTGGTATTCACCTTGCAAAACGAAAGCTATGCAAATCAGGCAGCAGTGAACAAATGCCTTTTTGCAAGAGAGTCATCTCTGCCCCACACAAAAAAGGCTGTCAGTGCTACAGAAATACAAAGTGCTTTGATAACAAGATGGGCCGTGCAAGAAGGCAAATGCATGATATAATATTTACAGCGGCATGGTTTCCAGCAGAAATTTCAACCTTACCATCCCAGCTGTAAGACAACAGTGAAGACTGGTAGTTTTCTTCCTGCAGGCACATTCTAGGTACACTTTTAATTTCTGTGGATAATACTCAGGAATGGTGAAAAAATTTCTCCAACATAATTTTCAAAGAAGATAAGACTGTGGGAAGCTTGAACAGCAAGATTTCCTGGAGAACAGCGATATAAAATGATAAGAAATAGAGCTGGAGTTTATCACAATGGCTCCGTTCTCCCTGTTCTCAACACAACTCTTAGAGCTTTACCAGTCCTTGTGCAGTGTGTTGATTTAGAAAGAAAAGTGAAAGGGTACTTTCTCATGGAGAGAGACAGACACCTGCTTGGACAAGAGTAAGATCTATGTACACCAATTTCAACCAAAAGCTTAAAAGTAACTTCGGCCCAAATATTAACACCATGGTCATGATATTATACTAAAATAATTTTTTGCACCTGGGCATCTCCCTGTTTTCATCAGGAGTCATGCTCAACAGGAGACCACCTTTATGTATATTAGCAATTACACTACAGGCCCTTTCCACACTGAAAGCCCCATCATTTGAACCAGTGAGTATGAGACCTGCCAGGCTCACTGGTTCAGACCATAGGATGCAGCCATCTGGAGCAGTGCCATCTACACAACAGCACTGGTTCAGGCCAGACCCTTCCCTGGGCAGAAAGTCTCTAAGGGCTGAGAACAAAATCCCTAGCCTTGGAGGCTCAGTCTAGGGAATGCATTTCAGTGGTGCATTTTGGCATGTACTTCCAAATGCATCCCCCATTACTCTTGAACATGGGAGGCATGCCTTTTGCTTACCTCCTGTGTTCTGGACCAGGGCCTGCTGGTCCACCAGTAGACTCATTTAAATAGGTCTACCGGTAATCACAGTCAGGGCCTCCATTAATAGAAACTGATCATACCATTGGAGATGGGGCCTCACAGATCTGCACTAGCATGTGGAATGATGAAGCACAGCAGCTGACTTCGGAGGCTTCCGATCAGATCAGGATTAAAAGTAAGCGCATAAAGGGCCTAAGTGCATAATAAAATGGCTTACAGGGCCATGGTTGTTGCTTTTTGCAAAATCTACACAGCTCCTGTGTCTGTATGACTGTGCATGTCATCTGTGTCTCTGTGTGTGCGTTTCCATGCAAGTCAGCATAGGTGAAATGTTTACTGAGGCAGGACATTGAACAGGCTTTCTTACAAGTGAACTTTTTGGTTTAGTACAGATTTGTTGCTTTAAGAATCCAGGTAGTCTCCATCCTGATATTTCCCTGGCCGGGTACAGAATACAACAAGATGAGCAGGCAGTTTGAAAATAAAAATGTGGATCCTTAACGGCTTAATTACAGGCTGAAAACAAGAAGACAACTGTGTCCACACATGCGCCAAGAGCCAGGTTTTCTGGCATTAACCTGTAGCTTCCCACACGATACGGCGGTGCATACCTGCTGAGCAGCATAGGTGTGATTCCTGCAGATGCAAACCATCTCCCCCCCCCCCATCAACAACAACAAAAAACTTCCCAGAGACTCAAAGAAAGAAATATCAATTAGCTCCCAGAGCATGGGGTTAAGGGGTGGACAGTGTAAGTGGTGACAATATAGGCTATGCTGACAGGCCTTGATATGGGAAAAGAAAGATGTAACACTGAGATGCGCACTTAGCATGTGCTATGTATGCACTCTGGTTGTGGATAGCCATTCTGCAGACTGAGCACTGCCTATGATTTAAAGCAGTGTCTCAAACAAAGGTCCATAAAAATATTAGACATGTTTAGATTCATGTGACAGCAAATCTAAACCACTCCTGAATTTCATTGAAACTCACCACAAATGGTGGCTTTTAAAAATTTCTTATACCACTAGTGCCATTCATGCAAGTTATAGCTACAAGAAAAACTGTAACCTCCTCCAACATGAGAAAGCAGAATAACTCTCAGAGGACAGAAACAAGTTCTAGAAGGTAGATGCAGATATAAACCTGAATATTCTGGGTATTTAATTGAAGCCACCTCTGACGAAATAGATGTACTCAGTCTTTCATGCCATTGGACAAGCCTGGATGATACATCTCTTCTAATGAGGCTTAATATGTACAAATATGCAAATAAAGGGAGGAAGCGTACAAATACACGACAAGATACATGGATGAAAATCAGCCATGCCATTATCTGATTACACATCATGAGCTTCAGGTGCATACATGGCAGACTTTTTATAGGCATGTGTGTGCACAGACTAAAGTTAAAGGGTCCGGATGAGTGGGAAGAACTAAGGAATGTGCCTACTGTGTCCATGGGTTGGGTATGACTGAGATATGCATGCAACCAGGCCCAGACATCTGGGTGTATATGAAGAAGTCAATTTTTTTGTTCAGTTCTCTAATTCCACCTCTTTAAAAACTGCTTATCAATATTCCAGGTCATCTCTACCCATTATTCCAGGTCATCTCTACTGGACCAATTCAACAGCTGAAGGTGGACAGCTGCATTGTAATAAGGCAGTCTTCATTTGAGCAGTTGTTCCAAAACAGCCCCGTGTGAACCCCAAAGATCACATGAACTTTGGAACCAATCCTCACTGGCCGACTTTTTAAAAGAAATCCATCAGTCTAGCTGCCTAGTCCAGTATACCCTCAGTACAATGAGAACCGAACATACTAGCAGGGAGCAGAATTTCTCTGTCCCACACCAGTGAAGAAAGAAGCCCAGAAGAGGTCTATGGCCCACACTGTACCAGATGTAAATGCAAAAAGAAAGACCCAAAGTCTGGAGGACAGGAAGGTGAAAGTAGAATAAAGTGATGCACTCTTACTACTGCATTTGCAAACTTCAGTTTCTTTCAATACGTCATTTTAAAACTCTATTCCTGAAAGAGCCTAGATTCTAATTCCCTGGAGACAACAGTCAAAAGCTTAAGAGTGTAAACACTAAAGGTATTTTTAATCCATCAAGCTACACAGTTATACCACAGCTTTAATAAATGTAGCAAAGGCAAACCTTTTGTAATTTTCCTCACTTTCCTCAGCAAGATAAACCTTATGAAAGCAATTAATGGGGTCAGAAGAAATCTGATTTTTAATACTCCAATCCACAAGGCTTACCAAACCTAGTCCAGGCTCCACTAATGAATCTTATAAAACATTTTATCTCCTCCTTCCATGGTCACAAACCACTCACACGAGGCTTGAAAATCATAATAATATCTTCCCAAAGTGCAGATATCGCTCAAGCCCATATGCAGTATTGCTCTGTTTATTCTCTCCCATAAACCATTGGTTTCATCAAAACTCATTAGCATCACCTGTGTTAATTACACTAGCAAACCAATCAACAGCTCCTTCTTAATTAGGTTTTCTTTATTAAAGCCGGAAATTGCCAAGGAGACAAAAGTCAACTGGGGAAATTATATGAAAACTAGTGTTTATGCCAAATTGCCACATGCAGGAAAAAAAAATTATAATAATAAAAGGAAACTGGGTTTGTTGACAGGAATAGGAAACAATAATAATTTTCAAGGTCACTGGCACATTTATTAATTATCCCCCACTACATTTTGCTGCAACCATCAAGGCATTAAATAAGACACTCAGATTATGGGACATCATGTTCTCCTGCCTGCAATGATGACTGAATATGATGGTTTTGTGCCATAAACAAGGCACAGAATTTGAGGAAGTTGGTGCTAATTTCATTTGAAACCACCCCACGTGATTATCAAAACACTTACTGGTAAGTGAAAAATTACAGGAACACTGAATATACTTTCCTGAGGAAACAAGAAACTTAGGAGAATTTCGGACTTCCTCAGCTTCCATGAATATTGAGAAGATGCACATCATGCTCTAAGTTTGCGTTCACAATGTTGCCGTTGTATAGAGCACAACGTTACTTAAGCAGAATACAGTGATGGTGAACCTTGTGAGCTCGGTGTGTCAAAATTCGCAAGAAAACCTAGCTTAACTCGGGTGCTGTGTCACTTCTAGAAATATCCATAATTTTGTGATATTTGTGGCTCTAGTAAAAATGTTATTTTTGATATATGTATTTTTTTAAAAGCAAAAACAAATAATTCTTTACATTAGTGACTTTTGTTGCTAAATTTTCAGTTGAAAGTTGGTATTTTGTACACTTCAAGAACAAGCAAGCACTACATGTCCAAGTGCCAGGGTGGCCATGTGTGTCACCCAAAAGGGCTTGGTGTGTCACTTGTGACACGCATGTCATAGGTTGGCCATCACCACCTTATGCTCACGTTTGGCCCTTGGTACATTAATCAACTTACATACGTGCATGCACAGGCATACAGACATACAGTAGATTTATGTCTGGATAAGGTCCCGGAATACAGACCTGATTTACCAGGTTATCATTATTCCAGTAAAATGAACTTTCTTAGCGCAATATCCTATTATCCTGTAATTGCTGTTCTGTCTGTATTATTGTGCAAGAAGTACAGCAGGACCTGTGGCGTGAGCTGTTGTTATCTGGAAGTACTTCACATGATACTATTGAGAGGGACAGGTCATATGGAAAGGAAATACCACAGCTGCCACATCACTCCGCTGCTCTGGAAATGCTAGAACCTGGAGTATCCATCTAATATATAAACAATGAGGGATAGTTCCAGATGTGATTTATACTGGTGAATCAATATATTGTGGAATAAATTAGTGATGTCAGGAGGCGGCCAAAGTTTCAACATTGGTATAGAACAAGTTAATTAAGCAATATATCCATCCTCTGGTATTTTTGCTTGGCCTTGATGCATTAACCAACTTATGTGCATATACACACAGACAGACAGACAAAAAGACACACACGCACACAGCCTTTTTGCACATTCTCCCCGGGAATCTAAGAGGGGGAGAGTTCCGGCGCTGCTAAGCACTGGCAAGGTGTGAATCGCCGCCATTACAGCAGCAATCAAAGAACCACAGCAACAGCACCAACATGCCTGCATGGGACCTTTGCTGTGGTGATGGCGTGACACGGAGCTAACTGCGACTGCATCACCCCTCCCTAGGCTCCCTCTGAACTTCTCCCAGCAGCAGGAGGTGCAGATGGAGCCACACCTGCCTGCAGGAAGTGTAGATGTAGAGCAGTTAGAATTGTTCTACATCTCCACATTTCTGGCAAACTCCTGCATGCATGAAGCTGCGTGTGGGAAAGCAGCAACTCCACACACTGCAGAATTTGTGTTCAAGAGTTCCCTTAGCTGCCAAACGCAAATCGGCTCACAGAGTAAGTTGCCCAGAGCACCTTAATTCCCAGGCAAGTCATACAAATTCAGTAATAGAGGTCCAGCTACATTGCTACAAAGTATACCGCCACCAAGCCTAGCATAGCCATGACATTGGGGGGGGGGGAGAATCAGGGCACTTCTAAGGCCATCTGCTGGGACTCGAGAGCAGAAGAAGGTTTGTCCTTGTCTCTGCTTGAGATGTCCATGAGCGTTTGGTGAGCCACTGTGTGCGACAGGATGCTGGACTAGATGGGCTGTGGCCTGATCCAGCAAGGCTTCTCTTATGTATGTTCTTATGACAGGATGTCCACAAGAGCAAAGGTGTCTCCCTGACAGGGAATGTAAAAAGGATTGGGTATCTACACAGCTGTACATGGTTTTCAGCGGCGCCTTGACAAACTCTCTGCAATGAAGTACAAACTACCCAAATTTAAAACAGAACCCCAGCATTTAGCCCAGACTGCAAAATCAATCTGCCAGAGCACATATTACATAAGTAAGATGTTCTTCTCAATATAACAGATTTTTGCCTTTCTGTTTTAAACCATTGTTTTTGAGCAATAGACTTCTACTCCTGGCAAGAGCAAGCTATGGTATTGTTTCCAGACCTTATTATTTCATCTGTGTAGCAAGTGATCTTGCTGGCCACTTGACCACATTTACACATACTATTGGCCTGGCCTGGCTTGACCATCTGCACTTGAAGCTCTGCAGGCCCAGTTTGGTGCTTTACCAGGCCTTGAAGTGTGTATGGCTTCCACCAAATGTGGTCGTCACCTGGCTGGTATTGCACTACTACCTTGGCAACATGAGCTCCACGTTCACCATTATCTGCATGTGTGAATGCGGTCTATATCAAGTAAATAATCTCTTCCTAATAAAATATAGTCTTAGGGTGTTTTTCCACTGCAGCCCTTTAGATCTGGATCTAAGAAGATCCAATCTAAGGAACGGGTACATTTCTTAATCCGGATCTAGTGGATCCCGATTAAGGGAACCACCCAATGTGTTTCCACAGGGGGGCAATCTTCGAAGCAACTTCAAAGTGATTTTGAAGTGACTTTGAAGCATGAGCTCAACTTTTGAAGTTTTATATAGATTTGATATGTTTGTGTCTTAAAATGTTGTGAGCTGCCCAGAGACCCTCGGGTATGGGGCGGGATATAAATATAAATATAAATAAACAAAATAAAACTTCGAAGTGACTTCTACATGACTTCGAAGCCAATGTTGGGGGGGGGTCCCAAAGGTGCATACCCTCCCCCTAGCCTCTTTTGGACCCCATTGCCTGTTTACAGTGGAAACAGGCTCCCTTTAATCCGGATTTTCTGGGAGAAGACCCCATTGTAGAAGGGGTCTACAGAAAATCCGGATTAAAGGCCAAAATGTACCCATTAGATCCGGATTTCCCCAATGGCAGTGGAAACAATCGGGTCCCAAATGGGTGCCATAGTGGAAATGGGGTCATCCAGCTCACACCCAAATGGGTCCTAAATGGGTACTTTTGACAGTGGAAAAACACCCTTAGTCTAACTAAGCCTACCTAAACTGCTAACTACTTTGTAAAGTGAGTCGCTAAGATCAAGGCTGGAATAAACTACACTACCAGATTAGCAGATGATTCAGAAGGCTACGTTGAGCAGCGCTACTGGTTTGAGTCAATGAGCAGCAAACCACATGCAGAATTTGTTTATGTACAGTATGTGTTTTACTCTTTGTGCCCCAATAGGCCATGGGTTGTTTCAGGAAACCAGAAATCCCCACACTGACTGCTGATGACACTGGGTGTTGCAGTTCATCTTTCTGTGTATGAGCTTATGGATGCTTTGCTTTCCATTTCTGTTTCATTAACACAGCAAATGTATCATTCCAAAAGAGAGCCCTAATTTGTAAAAGGTTTGTAGTTCAAAAACATAAAAGAACATTTCACAGCAGTAGGGAAGACTGGCCTGCTGACCTAAATGTCTGCTCATTCTGCTGTTCCATGGCTTTTCACAGGGAACTTCATGGCATTGCTTCTCCTCTTATAGCACTTTGAGCCATTAAGCAAACCAGCTGCCCATCAGGGCCCCACAAAAGATGGTGGCAGCGTTACAGCATCGGGTTGGCTACTGAGATTATTTTTGCACATGTTGGATTCTGAGCACATTCTGCCCAACCCAGTTTTCATCCACTGTCCTTCTGTCATCTTAAATGCCATTGAAAAGAGCAGTGCACAAATTCAAATTTAACAACAACAACAACAACAAAGATGTTCATACTGTATTTGATTTGCTTTTTTGGTACAGTTCACACAGCATCTTCCTCCTCTAATTGCCGGCCCACATTTTGTCTTGATTTAATCTATATTTTAACTGAAGGGACAAAAAATGATTACCAAAACAATGTAATCTGTTTCTCATCTGCAATGAATGACCCATTCACCTCCTTCTGGATACACAGCAATCAATTTGGCTAATAACAGAGTAAGTGAGCACTGGACAGCTGCCATTCAAATTGGCATCTCCTCTATCATATTTGTTCTAAAAATGTTATCACTGGAAATAAAATCTCTGGGATGTTCAGGAGCAGCATTTTTCAGGTATAAGTTGATGATCTCTTAAATTAGATTCAAATTGAAATGTAACCGTGTTCTCGCTCTCCCACTGAGTTTCCTGCCAACCAAGAAAGCTAGAAGTCATGTAGCTATAGCTCTGCTGCATTTAAAGCAATTTTACACTCAAGCATTCTGAAGCATGTTCAGCGCTTCCTTCTCAGCATCGCCAGTTGTAGATTGGTTACATCTCACTAATTCCAGCTTCATGGATCACTAGCAGAATTTGATTATAACAACAGCATAAGCACCTAATGCACAAAAAGGATAATGCAATTAGGAGATGCCCTGCACCGAAGTCTGGCTTCTTTCAAAAACATTTGCTGTTACAGACTTCCTTCCCTTAGGCTGCAGTTAGTACTTGAGTATTAAGATGATTTCAGGTAGTCCATGGTACCCAGGGATCACACCCCAAAATGCCTTTCTGATTTTTTTCAAACTATCACCCCAAAAATCAACAGATCTAGTATTTGGATTATCCCAGCAATGAGATTGTTTCTGCTCCTTATAGGTTATATTTTCAGGGTGTGATCATGCAAAATAATCATTGTGGAGGGCACCCACACTTTTCTGGGTGGGCAGAGGGAAGGTTTCCCATTCCTTTGTGGGCAAACTAGAGCATTAGTGGCACCATCTAGCACTCACTCCTTTCCCTGCATCACCTGCCTCTCTTTCTCAGTTGTAACAAAAGGAAATGGGAAAAAGAGGCAGGTGATGCAGGGAAAGGAGGGAGCCTGGCAGAGAGAGAGGAACATGTGTCCATCTGTGTGCACATGTGTGCCTTTGTGGTCTCTTCAGCAGTCATAATTCAGATTGAAAAGGCAGGTGAAGAGAGTGAGAGAAGATGCCCCACGAGTCCTGGTCTCCTACTGTTCCATCTAAGAATCTCTGCAGACCTTCTTGCTTCTCATTCTCATTCTCCCCTTTCATTTGGTCAGGAAAGTGAACTAAGAGAAAGAAGAGGACCGAAGAAAGAAGAAAGCAGCCACCCTAGGAAGTGCACACTGCATAGCAACCGGAGAACTTCCAGCTACCTGGACCTGATCACATGATGGGAGAGGCTGGCTCCAGCTGACTACCTGGATAAGCCCACTCCAACCTCTCCACCACTCCACAGTCCAAACACTTTGGGGGGGGGAGGAGAAAGAGGAGGAGGAGGAAGAGACTGATGTTATAGTTGTTGTTGATGATGATGATTTGGCTTTTCTACACCGCTTTTCTCACCCATTTTAGGGGACTCTAGGCAGCTGACAAAGTTTTCTGTTCTTCTCCCCACAACAGACACCCTGTAAGTTAGGTGGGACTGTGAGAGCTCAGAAGAGAACTGTGACTAGCCCAAGGTCATCC
>MTQE01000401.1:18181775-18195820 GCA_014337955.1 Aspidoscelis marmoratus
CTAGCCCAAGGTCATCCAGCTGGCTTCATGGGGGAGGGTGGAATCAAACTTGCTATTCCCAGACAAGAGTCCATCTACCTAACCACTGTATCAAACTGGCTCACCCAGTCAGAGTCACTGCACTGTTGTTTCTGTTTCATTTATCTCCCCCCGTCTCTTTCATGCGTGTTTATTAGTGGATTTTTTTTTCTTATGAACAGTTAAGTTTAGAAAACTTTATCTGGAAGAACTATGATGGTAAAATGCTAGTAATTTACTTTGTTACAATACTTCTTTTAAATATCTTTTGTTTAACTACAAGAAAACTGAACATTTTAAATCCATAATTTCTGTGGCATTGGCTTTAAAACTAAACTGAATCTATCCCTCTAAAAATCTCTTCTGATGCCTCCAAGGCTAGGAGCTTTCAATTCAACCTTTTGGAGCCCTCAAAGGTCAGCCCCGGGGGCTGTCTAGATCCATGCTATCATACAGACTCTATTGTTCCAGACCACACCATGCCATGATCTAAATCAGTGAATCTTGTTAGTCCAGGCCCACTAGCCCAGAACAAGGTATGCTAAACACAGGCCCTGAGACTCAACGGCGTGTGTATAAATACACACACACACACACACACACACACACACACGATTCAAATGAATATTAATCTCTTCAGGTTCAGTGGGTCCCCATCTACATGCAAAGAAAAATCTGTTAAAAAGCTTCTTTTGCTTCTGAGTGTCTGCATGCACTGCTTTACTCCGGGCTTCCAGAGCCACAAAGGAGGAAAATCCACAGCAGAACACACGCCCCCCTTTAAACAAGACTACCTCCGCACTTTTGGGAAGCCGTGGGTTTTCCTGGGAGCAGGGAGACATTTTCTCCACATCTCCTCCCATATTCCACTGAATTTTTAGGCATTTTTTATCTCTGCAGAAGAATTGGCTGTCAGAATCAGCTGCATTCAGCTCTTTCAGCCAACAAGCAGAGCTGCGAACTGTCACATTGTTTCACTTCGGGGGGGGGGAGAGATTTTGTGCTTCCTAACAGGGAAAGGTGATACTAATTATCATTATCATTACCACCAAGATTGTTTCTCAGCAAGCAAATCTCTCCTTTCACCTCCTAATAATGCAGCCTCTGAAGTGAAACTAATTTTCACTTCCCAGGTCTGGTATTTGTGATAATCAGCTGCCATTCGGTGCTTGCAGGCAGCAGTATTTGACAGCTGAAAGGAGCCTGCTTTCAGTTTTGCTTGTAACTATGTTGCAAGCATTAGTTATGGAGAGAGTGAGCTGCTTTCAGTAACTGCTTTTAACTCTTGGCAGCCAAGTAAAAATTCTGGATGTTCAATTGAGGTTTTTGCCTCTCATCTCTGCAGCGGGCAGGGGGTGGGGACGGGGAGAAAAAGATGTGGGCTCACAAAAAGCGGTTTGCATGGAGACAGGAAACTACGTTTTAAATCCGCGTTGCCCCAAACCACATGGGGATGCTTTATTTCGAATTACAACCGGCATTTTTAAAATCCTACACAAGAAGGAAGCAAAAAGAGACCCTGGAGATGCGCCCTGGGACTTACTTCCAAGCAGACCACACCTGCCTGGAAATGGAAATTCTACAATGCAACAGCCATCAAGAAAATAAAGGACAACTTTGGCAAAATAAACACATTCAAGATAAACATATACACCAAGGAAAATGAAGAAAGTTACTGCTTTCTTGCTACAACTCTGCCTCTGCTGCTCTGCGGCAGGGCTCCTGGCCAGCTTCCTAACTCTTCATTCTTGTACACTCGAAACAGTTCAGTATAACGCTGTGCCTGGGAATCATCATGCCCAAGTAGCATATCACCTCCCCCAAATAATACAAACAGGCCACATTTCTGAAGAACATTACAGTTTCTAATTTTGGGAGGGGACTAAGCAGGGTAAGGGCAGGATAGGGTACAGTGGGAATTCTGTATAAAGTACCAGAAGCTTCATAAGTCTCTTATTCATACCACACACAACTGCACCCAAATGACAACAAAGGTTGCCAAGAATCTGACCCATTTCAATTATGGTGCTGCTACAGCTCTTGCATCCATTGTGATAGCCTGGACAGGTCTGACACAACATCCATTCTACACACAATTAGATCAGTCCAACATTTATATTATGTAGAATCAAGATGCTAATTAATATATCAACAGTATATGCTTTCATTTTTTCACATTTTTTATACTGCTTTTCTAGTTTATGCAAGCAAACACACTTAGTAAACATCTTGGTCTATTTCTCAGTAATCAAAAACATTCAAAGCTAGCCACTGCCATGTAAAATATCTCAACTTATTACTTACTAATAAGTATGGATATTTAATGGACATTCAAAGACATGGCCTTAAAAACTCTGAGTAAGAAGTCTGGTGAAAGCAGAAATCAAAAATGATTATTTAGCATAATCACACACATAATTGTATGGGTTTTAAACAGAACAAAGAGAGATTATAATCATACAACACAGCGGCATAGTTTTACTCAAAGCATATTTTTACCAATTAGAGAAACAATGAAAATATTAATTGTCCCAACACTAAAAAAATATTATTCCAAGAAACTAAGTTATGTAAGAACCTTTTGCAGTACCTAGGAATACACAACATTGCTGAGGTCCCTAATGAAGCAAAGTGTTTGGGTGCATATTGGGATAATGAATTCACAAATTGGTTATTGAACACCTCGCAGCTGGCTTGACACCATTTCAAATCCTTTTTTAGCCTTTGCCACACACTTCTTCAAGCCCCACCATCCCTTGTTAACAACAGGAATCCAAAAATATACATTTTCCCCTGGCCTTCCTATCTTCTTTTTAAAAAAATGGTAACCAAAATATGTGAAACAGCACAATAATATTCACCAAGCATACTAACCAGGGCTTGCTCAATAGGAACTGCATCCTTATAGCCACTAGCCATGTTGCATTATATCAAACTGCAAAACCTGTGTATCATGAGGCCCAGTCTGCCAAATATATGTACAAAGTGTCCACTTCAATACATTCAAAACCTCAATTCATATTGCCAAACTTCCATTCTGGCAAAAGGCAATTACGTGTTTGCTCAAAGCGAAAAGTCAGACAACATGGCCATGAGAATGAATGCAGCCTGTGCCTTTAAAACCATACTTGGCATTGAAAATCCATTTTGCAATTTGCACTGTACCTGAAACACATGCAGAGTTTTCAGTTTGGAGCCTCTGTATGCCCATGGACAAGTCACTATATTGCAGCCTCAGTTTTTCTCTCTGCCAAATGGGATCAATAAGGACGTCTGTCTGATTTATTCTGACTACGAAACACAATTTTAAAAGTACTGCATAGCAATATAACATGAGAAATGAAATGTAAGTGTAAAACACTCAGTACCTTTTTTCCAGAATACTTTGCTGAATTTTCATATAGAATACACGGTCCATATTATAGAGAACTGAGGGGCAGTCAGGAGAAACTGCTGTCTCAAAAATTAAGTGGAAATGCTAACCTTGTCATATTTGGCAGGCAAACAAAGGGAAAAGAAAGCTCTCTATGGCTCAGCCTTTCCATGGGTTAACTGGCATTTCTAATACTTTTCACCTAGGTTGAGTTGACAGATGCCTAACCTTAGCTACAGAGCGGAGACAGCCTGATGGGCCTTGGCCATACAGGGGGAAAATTTTTGATGCTTCCCACTTATGACATGATTGATTTTCTTTCAGCGGCCCTTCACTTTTGGATGTGGCGAAGGCTGCCTGGCTGAGCCCCTGCGCGCCCTGACCTCGACATATGGCCGCTGTGAGGCTGAAAACTGATGACGGCAGAAACCTAAAAAATCAATAGGCCCTGTCAGTCAGTGGGGAGGCAAACGTCTTTTAAAAACCCAATCACGACATGTACTTGCTGCTTGGTGTGCATCTACTGCACACTTGAGAACACACTGGATTTCCGATTTTTATTCATTTTTTTTTAACTTCTCTGCTCATCTATTTGCTCCTTCACGTTTAATACAGCCATGAGAAGAGAACAAATAATCTTGTTACAGTCGGGACCTTGTGTCATTAACAGGCAGAGAGGATAGCCTCTGTAAACTTAAAAAAAATCACCTTTCACATGCCAGCAATAACACTGACATTGTTGTTTTGGACATTATCTGGAATGAATTTAGAGATAAAGAGCTGGGAGTCAGAAAACATACGAGCATGCAGTTGCTTTAATTTGCTTTTCAGGGAGGCCAGTATTGTTTTAGTTTTGTTTCTAAAAATGTATGACAAAATGATTACATTTTTTTCCTTCAGCATTTCCTGTCACACTTTGGGATACAGTGCTCTGAGAACAGAACTGTGAGACTAATCTTTAGACAAGCTGTCTGTTTTTGGTCCACAAATACTTTTTTGAGACAGCCAACCTTTTTTTCTTTTAAATACAGGAGCATCGATCACTTCAGTATTGCCAAAACAACAACAACACGTTAGAAAAGTCAAGTGTGCATAGAATTCCCAGTTATTCTGACACTCATTCTCAGGCCACAACTGATCCTGCATCAATAAGTGGTGGGGAAAAAAAAGTGTCTCAAAAGCACCTCAGAGACAGGAGAGAGTGGTTCTCATGTTCTCATACCATCTCTAATCAGTCTTTTCTAGTCTAGAATATTAATAAGAGAGGGAAGGGGCAGAATGGAACATGAACCCTTGCAAATACAAACTGCCTCTAAGCCGCCTCAGAGACGCTTTGTTTTACTACCTGTGATTCCAATCTGAATTGTTCCACCTCAGAATTCAGATGGAGGGTTTTGTGACTCAGATTGTGATATCAGATGGGCTGGTAAAAGCCACAGTGATCCACTGCTAAAGTGGTAGGCCCTTCCTGGAACCTGTCATACAGACCTGCCATCACTGAAGCATGCCATGGGGCCTGATTTATGGCTGCAAATACAGGCAATTGCTCTGACACTATGCTGGGAAAGGAGGTCAGGCAGACACCTGAACCAGCACTGGGGAGAAAGCATGTGCCAAAAAGCCAAATGAGTGCCAAATTTGTGCTCTCTCCTCCTCTGCCTTTCTGCTTCTCAGCGGAAAAGTGCAGCAGACAGCAAATATCCACAGTCATGTGACCCACATATCACCAGCGCATGTGCCTGCTGCTTTTATACAGCCACCTGATCATAGCCTCAACTGCTCTCCCTGTGGAAAAGAAAGTCTCCTCAGGTACGAAAGTAAATGTTCAACTTTGCTATTTGCCCTGGGAGCATTTGGCAAAGGCCAGGCTATAAATTCAAATAATAAATCAGTTGAGAATTAGGAGGCAAAATTTTAACCCTAGCCCAGTATTTCCTAGAGTTTATGTATAACCTCACCCCTCCACACTTTTGGTTTGATCCAATACCTCACTTCATCCCATTTTTGATTGTAAGGAATTTCTTCACCTATTTATATTATTGTTCACCTATCCTTTATTTTGTAACATACTTTGTTAGCGTTTACCCCATGGCTTTTGTAGCTGAATCTTGGATTAAGATTTAATATTTTCCTCTTTTTCATACAGCCTCAAATTCCGAGTGGCCTTTCGCTTCCGCATGCCAGAGAAGGTTCTATAGTTTCACAGTAGGGCTCACCCTAGGCCAGTGGTTCTCAACCTGGGGGTCGGGACCCCTTTGGGGGTCGAATTACCCTTTCAGAGGGGTCGCAACGAGTCTCCCGCCGCCCTTACCTCCCACCTCCCAGCTGCTCCGCCCATGTGGTTGGGGGTCTCCACAACATGAGGAACTCCATTAAGGGGTCGCGGCATTAGGAAGGTTGAGAACCACTGCCCTAGGCTAACCTATGCTAAGAGTTACATGCTAAGAGTGAGAGAAGTACAAGGGCCCTTTGCCAAGACCTTGTCATAGGCTGTGATCAGACATGGCAAAAGAAAAACAGCAAGCATCTTGGAGGCGTCTCTCAGGTGGGTTTGAGGTGGGATTGTTCACACACAGTCTTCCTCTCCCCTGAACATTCTGTGTTAGGAAAGGTGGATAGGGAAAGAGAAGGGTTGGGAATATGATGAGGGTCACACTTTAGCTTCCCCCGGACAGCATTATCCACGTTATTTGGATAACAGAGTAAAAAGCCTCCATGTTTTATTCTGAAGTATCCAAATAATGCATATTATGTAAGTGCTGCATTCAGACCTAAATTTTAATCCAGCTTCAGTCCACTTTCAAAGTAAGACAACTCATCAACAAAGTATCAAGCTGCTTTCTTTTGGCATTACCTAACTCAGAAAAACCACCTTTGAAATAAATGAAGAGGGAAGAAAACAGCTTGTCACTTGGCTGTTGTGTCCTCTCACTCTTAACTCAGCCCCTGAGATGCCCCTTGGCTATTTCTGAATACAGCCACAGGTGAATGGTCAGGCTTCTGAAGGCACCTTCCCAAGCCTCAGCAGTAAGTCTGTCACCTCACAAGTAAGGACTAGGGATTTGTACCAATAAACCATTCATTTCATCTAGTTGTGAAGTGGTATCACCCAGACACTGGCTTACAGTGACACACCATCATAAAGATATTGCGTATTTTACATGCTTTGAATGTACATGAGTATTAAACTAGTTTGTGAGCCAGTTTGGTCTTGTGGTTAGGGTGCTGGACTTTTATCTGGGAATCACTGGTTTTGATTCCTCAAGCCTCCACAAAGCAACCTGGGTGACCCTGGGCTAGTCACAGCTTTCTTCTGAGCTCTCACAGCCCCACATACCTCACAGGGTGTTTTGTTGTGGGGAGAAGAATAGAAAGCTTTGTCAGACACTTTGAATCCCCTTAAATGGGTGAGAAAAGTAGGGTAGAAAAGCCAACTCTTCTTCTTCTTCTTCTAACCCTGTGGTATCCCAGCCCTAAATGCTTTCAGCGCACCTTACTGTCCATTCATATTACTAGCCCTTGTTGGCGCAATTGTCCACATGGCCAATCATCAGCATATGGACATTAACAATATGTAAAACAAAGACAGCAAAAAATGCTACATACAAGTCATCTGAAAAGATGCACAAAGGGTTTTCTGAAGATAACCAGTAGGAACATGAGAAAATGCCTTGTACCAAACCATATGATTGGTTCCCACTAATCTTTCATTGTTCAGCTTGCTGGAAAGTGTCAAAATGTATCAAAACAATATCCATTTCACATATGCAGCATCTTGGAATTTGTCAACTAACTGCAAGACTAATTGCAGGCTTTTTATCAAGATAATATTTTTTAAAATACATATTTTGAAACAAAACAAATGAACTACACCTTTTGGCACCAGACTTTTGAACTAAGAACAATTAAAGGTTTCTTAGCTATTGCAAGCTTTGACAAGCCCACAATTTTATCCTGTTGCAGTGGGTGTGGGTGTGTTTTAATGTAATATTAATGAGCCAGGATGGAGGGTCATAAAAAGTGATAGGTTTTTGCGATGGTAAATTATAAATCGGTATTGATTTTTCCCGGCACTAATGCAGCCAGCTTATTGTAAGACACCACAGGCAAAGTGCACTTTATCAGATTAGGCTGGAGCCTCATATCAAATATACATGAGAAAAAGGATGCATTTGTGAGTTAGACTTGACTTTTTCTTTAATAAAAAAAAATGCATTTTTCAAAGGCAAAAGTGCAGGGATACTAAGAGATTCAAAACAGTACTGCTGAAAGATTCCAAAACAGCAGTAAGTTGGTTTAGCACACTTTTGCCTGTGTGCAGAAATGTTTGTAAAATGAACATGATACGGGATGTTCACATACCTACAAACCTACGTAAAAGGAATAACATGCAGATATATGCACTATTTATGTGGATGAGTGTACTATGATCCTGAATGTTGGCGAACGTCATCGGCCGATCAATTTTGGTTTTATTACATATAAAAGCAAGAAAGCAGGGGTTTCTATTTAGACTTTGAGACCTTTCAGGACTGTCCACATGTGTAAAGCAATCAGCTTCAGCCCACAGATGCTAATGGTTACACCAAAGGAAACTCAACCCAGCTGACTGGATTGCAATAACAACTAATACTTAAAGGGAGTGAGTCAGAAAACGATTTGACTTCATGTCAAATTAGTTCAGATTCAGTTTAGCTGCAGCCATTCATCATCATCTCAACAATATAACGAAGAAGCCTAAATGTATATAGTACACTAATGTTTTGAGACTACGTCATTTAATGAGGCAGGTAGGCTGCTCTCTTCATTTTGACTCATTTCAATTCTTCTCATTTCCAGAGTCCTGGTTATTGGTAGAGATGTAAACAGCAGCAGGTGAGTAGTTAGGTTGGAACATTGTCTACTTATGTGAGGTGTCTACTTAAGTGAGGTGTCTACTTATGTGAGGTGTTCATTCTCTTGGGTTCAGACGACCCACGCTGGGTTTTATCTCTTCACCAGTGCTTGATTTAACAAAAAGATTTTCGTCACTAGGTAGCGCTCGCCCCTCTTCTAGACCTTGCTGTGAGCTGTCATTCCCAGTCTGTCCAGGAGCCTCCAGAGGACCATCAGCCAAATCAACCTGTCAGAAGAGCAAACAAGAAAAAACACAAACAATAAGGTGGGTCATGAGTCATCTGAACCCAAGAGAATGAACGCTTACGTAAATAGACAATGTTCCATTCTCCCTGAGTTCAGATGCCTCACGCTGGGATGTACCAGAGCCCAACATGAAACATAGGGAGGGAAAATACCAAGCTGAGGAAGTATGGTACACTCCTACCGTATTGTAGATGACGTGCTGGAGCACCTTTCTTTTAAACGCTGCCTCAGCAAAGTAAAAGGGGTCGACCAGGCTGCCACCCTGTAGATTTACCACCAAGGGAGTGTTGAGAGCCAAGGCTGCTGATGCCACTGCAGAGCTCGTTGAATGTGCCTTGATCCTTGAGGTACCAGCCAATACTTGACCTGGTATGCTAATGTTATGCAGGCCCTCACCCAGCCTGCAATAGCTCTAGAGCTGGCCTTCGTGCCCATATTGGAGGGGTGGAAACCCACAAATAAAGAAGAGGACTTTCTGAAGGACCTAGACCTGTCTTGGTAAAAAAGGATCCCCTTGTGGACATCCAAAGTGTGCCACCTTCTTTCCAAATCATGCTGAGGATCTGGACAGAAAGTGAGCAGATGGATTTCCAGAGTCCTGTGGAATAAGGAATCCACTTTTGGATGGAACTTGGGGTCCAGGCACAAGACTACTAAATCAGGAGTGAACTGACAGTACGGCTCATCTATTAGAAGAGCTGAAATGTTGGACATCCTGCACGCCGAGGTGATGGCTACTAAGAAAGCAACCTTGAAGGACAAAATGTTTCTATAAACCTGTTAGGCATCCCCCAAAACTGTGTGGTTCTTGGCACTCTTGAATTCACAGTCCCTTTGTTGAGTGAATTGAGCCCAGGGTAAAACAGGCTGTGAAAAATGGCATGTGCCTTTTCCCAAGAAATAGATTGTATTATCAGGAAAAGCACAACCTGATGCACACAGGAAAAAATATGAGATTCTTTTTATTTGTTTGTTTCCCACATGCTGTACATACAAGGAGTAGCATTACCAAATCACAGAAACCTAGTCAATATCTGAGTAGACTGGAGACAAGATGACACTATGTTCAATGCTATTATAAAATAGAAAGCTGGCAGTAAAATTTTCAAATGTGGGGTAAGTTATGAGAGTAATGACTGCACAATCTCTGTGTGGTAGTGTCAGAATACTTTGATTGACAAGGGGAACAGACGATAGGGAAGGCTAGAAAGAAGGTCAATAGGATCAATAAAGGAAATCCCATAGAGAAAAGGTAGCATTATTTACACAGAAGACCGGGGGGGGGGGGGAGAGGGGATCTGGACCACCCAGCAGCTATCCAGTTGTGTCGTAAGCCTGGCTGCAGGCTGGAGTGCAAAAAAGTGTATTCTGGTAGTATATTGTGGGTTAACCAGAGGCAGATCCTGCTGACCCTAGGCTGAAAAATTTCAGAGAGTAAGGAACATAAAAGCACGGCAAGACAAGCAGATATACCAATGCAGGCTAGCATGAAACTGAGGGCCTTACTGGACCTACTTTGCTGTGATCCTGATCAGTGTGTCTGGATCATGCAACACCCTCTCGTCTGAATTATAGCAAGGCATGGACTGGAACAGTATGGCAACAGCTGTTCTAGTTCACTCCCACAGGAGCCCTGAAGTTCACATGAATCCAGCCCTATTTTGGCAGTGCTTTGGTATACTACCAAAATGGCTGTCCCAGCAGTAACTGAAAATGAAGGTGTGCCTGCCTTCTACATGCCTCTTCGATCCAGAATGACTGGCTCTAGTGCTCTGGTAGACCTGTTTAATTAGATCCACCAGTAATCCAGATCTAGAGCATCCTGATCTAAATTACACTTAGTCTGGTACAGATGGAGTGTGCTAGTGGTGGGTGGAGACTTTCTACTCTACAGTAATGTGTGGACAAAAGAGGCCCTAAAGAGGACTTAGAAAGTGCTCAGATCCAAAATACAAGTAGGTGCAGAAAGGTCCCAAGTTTGCTTGAACTACAGTAATTTGATGAGGCATTTAAAAAACACTCTTGCTTTCAACAACATGCAATCAGATGGCTTTTTCTTTCCCTCTCTGCATCTGCGGTTCAACGTAGCAGTTTGACCAACATGATTTTTCCACCCTAAGTCTGTAGTCCGGTGATGGCCAACCTATGACACGCGTGTCACAGGTGACACACCAAGTCCTTTTGGGTGACACACCTGGCCGCCCTGGCACCTGGGCGTGTAGTGCTTGCTTGTTCTTGAAGTGTACTAAATACCAACTTTCAACTGAAGATTTAGCAAACTAAATTCAGCAACAAAAGTCACTAATGTAAAGAATTATTTGTTTTTGCTTTTAATAAAATACGTATATCAAAAATATAACTTCTTTACTAGAGCTACAAATATCACATTATGGATATTTCTAGAAGTGACACAGCACCCGAGTTAAGCTAGGTTTTCTTGAGAATTTTGACACACCGAGCTCAAAAGGTTCGCCATCACTGCTGTAGTCAGTCTAGGAGCCCAGCAGCTCTCTAAGTTATTTTGACAAGTATTCGGAAGGGATGGTAAACACACACACAAACTCACACTCACAAAATGTCCTAGGGTGACTACACACTGGCTGGTATACTAGATCAACAAGCCGGGCAATCTAATTCTGTATTGTACTAACAATCTCATTCCAAAAAAAAATTAATACAAGAGAGCAGTCAAAGGGCAGAAAAAAAGAGAGAAACGGAAAAAGCTTATATCTCTCCTGATAGTTTGTGGCTTTATCCTAAGAAACTGAGGGCCTCTTCACACTTCAACTTCCAAGGGAAAATGTCTCGGGGAAGCAAAGTTGTGGGATGGTTTGGGCACTCACACTTTTGGCTACCCAAACCATTTCAATCTTAGGCTGCACTTAGGTGCATGTATCGTAGACAACTGTATAAGGAGGTGATTGTGGAACCACAGCAATGGTGCTAATGCATCTGCACAGTACCACTGCAATGGCACACCCTCCTCTACCTGGAAGAGATGCAAATGGAGCATTCCATCTCTGAAGTCTTAATCTGCTCCACACGCAGCCATACCCAGCTTGCCTTGGGCCTTGCAACTCCAAACAACAGACGTAAAATGGAAGAGAAGGTTTGGTGGACTTGCTTATTGTGCAGAGTTCAAAACAGGTAGAACTAATGTAGATGAGAGAGAACTGGCTGCAATTCAGTTCAAACATACCTGGACATTTATGTCCCTAAAAGAAGAATTATGCATATATTAGGCAAATTTATCTGAAACCTGAAAGGAGATAAGTGCTCTGAAGCTTTGAGCTACTGGTTGTAACAGCAAGAAGTCAAGATTAGCCTTTCTTTAGGTCCCTCTAATTACAGACTATAGCTTTATGGCAGAGCAGCTTCTTTGCCTGCAGAAGGCCTTGGCTCAATCTGCAGGTGGGAAAGACCACTGCCTCAAACCCTGGATGGCCGCTATCAGTATATGTAGATGGCACAAAGTTCAGTGGTCAAAGAGTATCATACAATATTAGGCAACTCCTTGTGTTCCTTTCTTATTCTTGCCAAAACTTGTTCCAGCAAGAAAAGATGTTTAGCAAACTTAAGAATGGAACAAAGGCAGCAACCAAAACATTTCTCATGCATCTCTTCTTCTCTTAGTCATTTACAGTAGTAAGGTAGGAGAAAGATCAAGATGGAACTTTGTTCATAAAAAGGTCCATTCTGTGTGCTGTGTTCTTTAGACACAGTGGGATGGTAGGTTTTATCCACAGTGATTTATTATATAGTTAATATGATTACTGCTTAACGACAAATATCCAGGCACATCTAGTGGCTCCGTTAAGGTTGGATCTTAGGTGTGAACTGCATGGCTTTAGAAGCAGGACATTTCCAAATGACTGGCCTGGCAGTGGCTGATGACAGGAACAGAAGCAAACTAAATTCACATATAAGGGTCCCAATTTTAAAAAGGAGGGAAAGGTGTTCACCAAAATAGCATTGGTCCATGCAATGAGGTCATCATGCTGCTCTATGATGTCATTACATGCTGTCCTATGAAGTCATAAGGCAGCTTACTGAGCCCCTGTTTCCTCTTGGCTGGAAAAATCATGAAACTTCAGCAGAAACCATTCACGGAGGGATTAAACTGGTGCCAAGATCCTTCAGTGATGGGACATTTTACATCTGGACACAAGGGGGAGGAGACTGGCCTGCATCAGTCCTTAAAACACCAGAACATTTGCTGTTCTGACCTGATCTTGTTGGGACAATGGAGCGTTCTCTGTAAAATAAGGGCAGAACTGCCCGATCTGAAATGTATGATATTCACATCCATAAAGTTACATATGATGGGATACATTGGAGTTGATACTTATTGCTCACCTTTCTCTATTTGTTTCTTCTTCTTCTTTTAATTCCTAATCCAAATTGTCATGTTTAGAATACTTACTTTTGAACTACAGAATTGTTTTCTAATGGACTGATATAGTATTTATTCACAAGGAAATGTGTTTAGCAACAGAGCCGCAAAAACAAACTCCACTTTCTTTTCATAGTCATGACGGTGCTACAACTTAACTGAATTTAAACTGTGAACCTACATAAGCTCAGAGTATTACTTTTACATGAAGGCTACAAGTCTTTTGCTTTGTTTTTCACTCTAACATAACTAGAACCGCAGAGCAGCAGCTGTAAAGCACAGATTGATGGGTCAGAGGCGGACAGATATTAATGCTGAGTTCTGTACCTGAAGGAGCAGACGTACCTAATTGTCTTTACAGAGCTATCAAGTCAAAATGGCCCAAAGATCTAGGGCAATACAATACAGCAAAGATGATGGAAACATGCAGTACAGAGAGAAAAAAATAAAATGTACTCTTGATCACAGTCAGATGGTGATGATGATAAGATAGCTGATGTTTCCTTAAGGTAATAGGGTGTTTTTCCACTGCAGCCCTTAGATCTGGATCTAAGAAGATCCAGATCTAAGGAATGGGTACATTCCTAGTAGATCCGGATTAAGGGAAGCACCCAATGTGTTTCCACAGGAGGTGTAGCACCCATTAGAAATAGGTGCTAACACCCCTGCTGTGGAAACAGCTTTGCACCCATCTGGGGAATCCGGATCAACCCACAAGGGATCGGTCCATTACCCCAGGTGTTTTGGGGGGCAGGGGAGTGCAGTCTTCAAAGCAACTTCAAAGTGATTTCGAAGTGACTTCGAAGTGACTTCGAAGTGAATGTGAAGTCAACTTCGAAGTGACTTCGAAGCCAATGTTGGGAGGGTCAAAGGTGCATCCCCTCCCCCTAGCCTCCTCTGGACCCCACTGGAAACAGGCTCCCTTTAATCCAGATTTTCTGGCAGAAGACCCCATTGTAGACCCCATTAATCCGGATTAAAGGCCAAAAAGATCCAGATTTCCCCCACGGCAGTGAAAACAATCGGGTTCAAAATGGGTGCCATAGTGGAAATTGGATCATCCGGCTCTCAGGCAAAAGGTACAAAAATGGGTGCAAAAATGGGTACAATTGACAGTGG
>MTQE01000401.1:18203537-18224494 GCA_014337955.1 Aspidoscelis marmoratus
TAAATAAATAAATAAATAAATAAATAAATAAATAAATAAATAAATTTATGAAACATAAAAATATTAAAATTAGAGAATACATTTTCCCTTGCAAATTCAATCCAGTAGCTAGTCATTTCAGTTTCTCCTCTGGTCAAAACTCTAGTTTTAAGATCTTTGCTCAAATTAAGTAAGTAGCTTTTATGAGACAATGTACAGAAAAGCACATACTAATTGGACGGCAAAATATGGTTCCCTCAATGCAAAATTTGCCTTTGAGCATACAAATGTATATTTTCAATTTACTTTTTAAATTTGCACAAAATAAAATGCTAGGTGTCTCTTTCTTTCTTAAAAAACAAAACAAAACTATGCTAATTTCACTTTATTAGGAACACTAACATCCTCATTTCCATTTTTCATAAAATCACACCATGAATTTTCACTGCTTTAGGGGTACAAATAATAAGCAAATACATAAATTAGTATATTTTAATTAAATGTTATCCCAGGAAAGAGTATTATAAAGTATTGTGTAATACAGAGGGAAAGAAAATGCAGTCCATGTTAAAATCCTCCATGATATTAAAATCTTGTATTATAACTCATTAAAATAAAATATAAAAAACAAATCGCTTCAACCAGTGTTCACTTCTCTAGGGGAGCTGGTGTGCCATTTAGTGTGGTGCAACACAGAATAAGAAACCTATTATAAAACATCTAAAGATCCTGCATCTCTGTGGAACAGAGATCAGTGCTCTGAATCAAGATTCAGGATGTGCAGTTCAGATAAAAGTACAATGCAGAACTTTAATCCACTTTCAGTTCACTTTAAGAGTGAGAACCTACCAGCAAAGCAGAAAACTGTTTTCTTTCAGTGTTACCTAACTCAGAAAATCTACCCTTGGCTAAGATAAGGAATAACCAAAATGAGTAATCACTTTGCTGAAACTCCATTCACCATCATTATAAGACGAATAAGCACCTTCCCAGACTGATGCTGCATCCAGAACATCAGTTAATTATTCCACTATATGATTTAATGATGAAAGCGGAGGATAAAGTGAGGTAGTTCACACTGTGTATTTTAGCGCATTAGAGAAGCTGCATGTATGTCTGCACAGGCTGCCTAAAACTCCTAAAATAAGTGTGGTTATCATATGTCCCATCTTAATGTACAGAGTGGAATTAAACAGGATATCCAGATAGCACTTACTTAATCCACATTATTTGGATAATCCAGAGTAAAGCACATCCAGACACATTTAATTCCGGATTATACAAATAATGCAGATAAAGCAAGTGCTGTCTGGATGAAGCTTGAATATTCCATCTATGCAGAGGGTCGCCAAGGTGGATGAAGATCCAGGGGCTGAACCACATTTTAAAGCATGCTCCAGAGGAGGATGCTTGTCCAGAATTTGGCTGAAATACAAACATAATATGAAGTTATTTCAAACCATATTTCATACATTCCAAGGCCTTTAAAACACACACAGTACAAGCTATTTATTTCACAAGCAGAAATGGGAAAGCCTGTATTTATCTTTGCAGAGGATATTGAATTTTCTCCATATTACACTGTTACAGAAAAATAATACTCATGACCACAGTAAATTTATAATCTGTTGCTGAGGCTGAAATGTTCAGCTTTTGAAGAATCTCCTCTGCAATATTATGATACAAATATGGACTTGTTTTGTACTCAGATGAGGAATCTTGTAGGAATAGAGACATTGGCTGCATCTCCAAACAACTTATTTGCCTCTCTAGTTTCCCTCTACTGTCCATCTATTCCAACGGACTTTAAAAGTGCCGTTCAATTCCGGAATAAGCGTCCGCATGAGGCTCAGTAAAAGGCATGTTTTCTTTGCCTGCATCTTTTTCTCCCCGCCCCCTCTCTTGCTGATAGGGTGCCAGCGGGAACGGGGAAGGACTGCGATCTGCACGGCCACAACCAGCGAGACAACCCCCGACAAGTCCAAAGGAAAAATATCCATCCGTATTCACAAGTTCTCTGTCTGTCTCCCCACCTGCAAAGGCAACCGGGCGGAAGCAATTCATTACAGTACTTACAAGATCTCCAGCTGCCGAAATGACTTCCCATGCTGGCAAAGGCAGCGGCTGCAGCCATCAACTACGCGATCGTTCGCTCATTCATTCTCAACACTTTCCCTCTGATCATTGTCAAAATCCACCCCGTACAGCAGCGTGACTGTAGCAATCCACCCACTTCACATCTTATAACAATGTTGCAATTCTCCGCAATTCTGGCTCTTTGAAAGTTCTGGCCTTCAGGAAGGGAAGCTGCTGTTCTGAGAGATGTGTGAATGTTTTATGGCTGTGTGTGCAGGCGGCAATCCCCGCCCCCTTTGCCACAGAGTGTCCCCCATGGTAAATGCTGCCAGGAAAACCCACGGCTTCCAAAAAGTGCTCTGGTAGTCTTCTTTAAAGGGCAGTCTTTTTCCCGTGGATTTTCCTCCTTTTGTGCGGCTGGAAGCTCAGAGAAAAGCCAGGCATGTGGGTGCTCAGAAGCAAAAGAAGCTTTTTAACAGACTTTTTATTGCTTGGGGACAGGCCCATCTACTAGTATTTCATTGCCCCTGCAATGCCTTCTATGAGCATGATACCTTCTCTGTAATAAAGTAAATCTAATGACCATTTTTTAACAGAGTGAGTGTGCCCTGTGCACCGTGTATAAATAACACAAACACCCTACTTGGCAGACGCACTAAAAAACTTCGTCTCATACTTGGTTGTGTTTCATGGCATGCTGGGAAGGAAGAGAACCAGAAGCAACACGAGAAATCATTTTTGTGTACATAAGCTGCTTGTTTTTCCAAAAGGTACATTCATTTATCAGCCTCCTGAATACATAATTGACTGTATACTATGCTCCAAAACTATTTCACAGTGTAACCTAAATCACATCAAGGCTGTACTTCAGCATATCCATTTCCAATATTGGTAGAATACACACAAGACAACTATTGATTGTGTAGGGTTGTGAGCTTCCAAGACAAAGTGTTGCTAATTAAAAGGCAAACCATTCAATATTGTTTGATGGCACAGTTTACTGCTGAATTTATTCCACAATAAGGAAAGGTGCAAGTCAAATCAGCTGCTTCCAGACACTGGTTGCTTATTCCAGAATATCCAACTATAGAGCGATAAGCAACTGATGTCTGGATGCAACCACAAACATGCACGTCAGTATATTTTGGGTTGCATAGCAATCCCCTATCACAATGAGAAATAACACCATTCTATGAGTGTTGGCTGATCTTGACCAAAGTTGTCATAGAGAAAGATGCTATTTACCTGCCCTAGATTGTTTGAATGATTGTTCACTTCCTTACCTGTTTTACTCTTACCACACCATTGGGGAAATGAATTTCATCTTCTGAAGAGTATAAATATACAGTAGTGAGAATAACAGCTTTAAATTAAAAAAAATACTTAGACTGCATGCATATGTAGAAAAAAAGTTTCTCAAAAGAGCTTAGGCATGGTAGCGTTTCCAGTCAAAGGCCAGAAAATGTGGATTTGAAGTGGAAGGGAAACACTAGTGTCCACATGCTATTATCTCTCATCCATGTTTGAACTGCTTTGCTATAGGGTGTGGATGCAGACTTGAGCGAATGACTTTAGTAGCACTAAAAACCTTATGTGTACTGGTCTCATATCCTCTGTATGTGATTATGAAGATCTTCCCAGTGGAAAGTATTATTTGAGAATAAGGATCCACTATATTCTGTATTTTTTCTCACTTGTTTTTTAACACTGGTCCACTAATGATTTATATCATCTTATAGAATCAAGACTAGTTTTATCTTCTCTCCCTCTCTGGCATAATATCTCAAAAATAAAAATAAACATGAAAGTACTATAAAAGCCATGCAGAATGCAGTTTAATGAAAATGGACCAGGAAAAAAGCCCTTAAGGGACCAAACATTGAATATTAAGTAATTCAGCTTGAATTGACTGTGAAGACTGCTTATCATCTTGTAGATAAAGAGCCCTGTCCACCAGATGCTCCATATAACAAGGACTCGCTGACTTCATGATAGGGTTATTTTGACAGTGCTGGAAAGAAGGAGGGGGAAACACCTTTCTCTCACTCATGCCCATGGATAAGAAGGTATGAAGCCAATTTTTGCCAAATTTGTGCATTCATACTACATTTTAAAACACTTATTTCTTTCTTTTTAATGGGATGCCTCATTAAAATCCTTCTTACTTTCTTTGGTGGTTTACTTCACTTCCACTGACAGAACATACAAGAACAAAACACAATTTTCAAAAAGGATAAATCTGTAAATTAACCAAGAATAAGCAGGTTAGAATTTTGTGGTGGTGGGAAGTTATCCAGTTGGTGGTTGGCTTCTCAGAGTTCTCTGAGCTAAGCTGTCCATTTGGAGACATTTAATCACCCTATTAGGTAATATCTTCAGTGCAAAAGCTTGCTTGTAGTTGGTGAAAGCCTGCATAGTGGCTATTCTGTATTCCTTGCAGGTGGTTGGCCACTCTGTAGTCTTTGTCTTCCTTGTCTTTCATCCTTGTTACTGAAGAACTCTTCTCTGAACATTGATTAATATGTTATCTTCTTTTGGTTAATTCTGTTATAAACACAGTATTATAACATCAACGGGACCATTTGGGGATAGATAAGCCTTTATTCAAATCACAGTTTAATACAAAGAACCAGTTATAATGTCATTATAAAGTATTATTTATTACACTGCTTATGAACCACAATTGCATCTGAAGTCATATGCTCTAATCCTGAAACTACAAGTGGAAGCTTCTACAAGCAAATTTTACTAACCACACTTTACTGTACAATTAGAAATCGACAAAATGTGATATATCTTTATTATAGTATGCCTGGAAACAATTGATTTCAAATAGTGAGATTTGAAGTTTGTTTCAACAAATTATCATTTGCTTTCATTACATTTATCAAGATCAGATAAAATGATAACCTCTAATTCATCCAACATAGAACAAAAAACTTCTAACTCCCTTCTTTAGTTGCTTACTATGTTAGTCATGTAGGCTAAATGAATTCAATGCCCCATTATTCTCTTACGTCTAACTTCGTACAATAGGATATCCTCCAAATTATAAATAAGAAAGCCAATTCATAGGTTCCTTTCACTGTCACACACAGAAGTGTGGCTAACAAAATTAATGCAGGAACTGAGGTTATACAGGGCACAGAGTGGGCCATTATGTGCAACATACTAAAGGACAACATAGATTGTATATAATGAACAAGCATACAGTAATTTAAAAAGATTGCTGGTTTACGTTCTTCACAGCCGAATGTTTAAAATTAGTTATGCTTCCATGTCTCTTAAGCGTGTAACTTATTTCAAAACCTGTTATTTACCTCTGATTTTACATACTAGTTTGAGGGGAAATAATTCTCTTTTTAGATTCTCTTTCTGATGCTTAACAGCAGTTTCAATTCACATTTCCCCCATATTCTACATCTAATTCCAGAAAGAGGAAGAGGAGAAGGAAAAGAAGGACAGATCAGCATAGCACAGAAGTACTGATGAAGTATCTGTTTTTCCTACTGCCAATATCACTCGCTTTCCCTAACCATATCCAAGGCAATGGAGTTCACTGTCCCCAAGCCCTAGTAAAACATCTGTTCTTCTGAACTAGAATTCCAGGGCCTTGAATCACAGGATAAAATATTATCTTAAATGGCAGGATGAGGAGTGATGAAATTATTGTTAGCTGGCTGCATCATCCATGAGGCATAATAACTGGAAATTTGGCCCTTGGTTAAGTTGAATTCTAACCAAACATATAGGGAATCAACATGATAGCTTCAAAGAATGTTGCTTCTTCCAGGTAGTGCCCTTACAGTAGTGGAACAGCTATTTTATCTGTTCTGAAGTCTTCTGAATGTTTATATGACCCCCCCCCCCAAAGCACTAATAAGTAATGAAACTATTGTTGCTTCCCCCCCCCCCCGGAAGGATCAAATTTCAACTGTAGATCTCAATACTCTGTGATCTTTTCTGATTCTTTATTCTCCTAAATCCTACTTTCCCTTGAGTCAGCCACATCTGTTATGGTAACTTTGTCAACAGTAATTTTCAGTGTATTATAAATCAAATGCTTATCTGTTTGATTTAAAAAAAAATTACATCCTATTTTAACCCCACTATTTTTAACAATCTTTCGGTTTAAGATCCTCTATTTTTTTCCCAACTTCTAATTTAAATCTTTCCCAGAACTTTCCAACATAATACTGCTGTGAGTTTATCATGGGTTGGCTTCCCCCCACCCCACCCCACCCCGTTTGTTTAAACTCTGTGAGTTCTTACTTCATGAGCTAATCAGGTGGTCTAGTATTTCATTTTTTTTTCTTTACACAATCTGCACTTGCTGGCCTTTGTAATCTTTTCAGTTTTTACTTTCATGGCGTTTGTTTGAAAGGTCTGCTGTTGGGATGTGCACAATGGGCCTTCTGTTTTTAACGTTGCATTCTGCAACCATTTCCAGTTGTTTTCATTATCTCTCTCTCCTTTAATTCCTTGCAAGTATTGACCATTCAGTTGTTTTTCCTTCCAGCTTTCCAATCTTTCACCTTGATAAGAATCTTTTATTTCATTAGCACTTAAGATACCCTCTTTGCATAAATGCATTGGCCTTCCCACCCACCCACCCAGGTTGTTGCAATCATTTGAAATTCTCTTTTTCCCCCTTTTTCTAGGATGTAATGTATGATATGCTGTTTTAACGTCTTTCAAGGTTTTTGTTTTGAGCTGGTGAACTTAATTTAGCTTGGATCCAGTCAGCTATATCCGAACTGTAAAGAATCAGTGACCTGGCTCACATATCTATTCACCTTAATTGTGCGTGGTCTGTTATTGCTGTTCCTGCTGCTGTTTTTAAGGCTGTTGTTTTTGTTATTATTATTACTATGGCTTAATTTTCAGCAAAGACAAGATACTCAGTTCTCCTCTGCAACTCACAGACAAATAAAGACAAAATGTTCTGCAATCCTAAGTCCCACGCGCATGTCCCAGGAAAAAGACCACATTTGGTCCAAGATAAGGGTTTATGGACTATAACCAGATCAGTGAGATCATAATGTAGGCTCACAAGGTTAAGAACAATACAGACCATAAACAGGGCTAGTGGTCTCCAAATCCTACTTGAACACCTATAAAGCATCTAGATAAACCACTTCCAGGGTTTGGGATTTCTAATTTTGACAGTGTTTATAGCCAAGAAACCCATCAACTACAAGCTAATTCTGTTTTTAGACAAGAAACCCAACAACTACAAGACAGAAAAGGGGTTAGAAGCTGCTGGGAAAAACTTATAAAACCCTGCAGAGAGAGCCCAAAATTCTATGTGCGATGTACTCAGTACTGAGATTATAGTTTCCTAAGTCTGTTCAGTTTCAACACCTTTGAAATTGCAAGTGTGGTGATTTTGCTCACAAATATAAACATCCTTGTTACAGAATGACTATAAATTTGAAGTTATTAGTATGCCTAATAAGTAATTCTCCCTAGTCATCTCTATTTGATAATTTTTAAATCTTTTAATCTTTCTTTACATGACGTTTCAAAACATTCCTGAGAACAGGATACTCCCAAAAGTTTCTTTAAAACAATATTTTAAAAAAAGAAAAGAAATATAAGCTCTGTTTTGTGCATTTGGGAAGGCAATTTGTACGGTAAATAAAACAAATCTAGCACAAAAAGTGTGAGATATCAAGTGTGATAGTATTTTGCAGCATTTTAAAATGCTTATCATTTAAAATAAAAAAGCTAAGGTACAGAAATAAACCTTTCAATATTTCAGTCAATTTAGGTAGCTATAGCAATTTTCTAGGATTAGGATATTTCAAAGGTACTGCATATAATAAAGTATCCTTAAAAGTTTTTTTTTTACCTATTTTTAAAGAGATTTTAACCCAAACTAAGAAAGGACAGGAAGCTTTTACAAATTCAGACACTTTCTCTGGCAGTATTTGAGAAAATATACATGATTTCAATTGAATGGATTTCTAAATGTTGCCAACAGAATGAAAATTAGAAAAAGAGGCAACATTTCACAGAAGAACAGAGACATTCTAACAGCATTAGAGACCTCCAAATTTATGCACAACCATGCTTTCCTGATTTTTGACCCTTTCTGAGTATTGCATTATTCTACTCATTTTGAACCATTTACAAGAGGTCATTTCCTACAGAGTGAGCTTGGATCTCATCTACGTCCCTTGTACTTCTTATAAAGACATTGATGTGTTTTTCTCACATGCCTCATGAGTTCCGTCAATCATGGATCCTTCTAATGGATACCACATGCATGCCCAGAAGTGTAATTACAATGCTAGGATTCTTGGCACTGCCAGGAAAGGGGCACTGTCAACCCAATTAGAGTTTGTTTATTTACATACCATTTCTGGATGTGAATTTCTGTCCTTTATGCTGACACTATGAAAATCTCTCTCATCAAGTCCCTATAATTTTCTCTAGATCAGTTGATGGTTTAAAAAGAAAAGCTCAGAGCTCTTATAATTTTTTGTATATTTTCTGTAAATCAAGAAACTTACCTATAAACATAGCATCTGGGAACAGCATTTTGAAGTGAATCAGTCCAACTTTCACTAATGCTTTTAGGTCATGGAAGAAACTCAGGGTGACAATTCTCTGAACTCAACATTGTCACTGTGCCATGTCAGTATGTTGCTTTCCAAGAACAGAGTGTCTTAATTTTTCAACAATCAGGGGACTGCTGTATTGCTTTCTGTTAACATTTTCTTATTTCAGTTTGTGTTAATGCATTCTTACTATCAAGAATTTTGAACTTTACTTCCCATCTACTGGACAAGAAAGGAGTGCAATCACCCAACCCTGACTAGCGCTCACACTGGCAAGAGCTAGTCACTTACAGCCTAAGCCCCACCCAATCGGTCCCTCACCTGTGACAGATCCCAGGGCCGGTCCTCTTCAGGGTGCTGCCATTTTGTTCATGGCGCCCTCTGCAACTGCATGTGCATCAGTGCCATCACTATGACAACATTCTGTGCATGTGCAATTGCGTCTATGAACAGCTGAGGTGCCAGTGCAGTTGCGTGACCCCTCAGATGACCCCAGAGCACCAGAAAAAATGTGGCTGCTCCCCGCTGGATGCACCAGGTAAGTAATTAGTTAAGGTTAGTAAAGGTGCAGAGCACAATTTCGTGCTCCACATCTAGTGCATAATTGGGGAACTTCTGGAAAGGCAGGGGGTGCCTGGAGGCTGTTAACAGCCTCCTCAAGGTGTGGGTGCTCTTCCCCAGAAGCTCCCTAATCATGCACTATGGGCTGTAGTGCGAATAGGCATCAGATCTTGTCATGAGTAAGTCTATTTTAAAATCTGGATGGAAAAAAATGCAATAGTAAAAAAGCTGATGGTAACAGCATTCTGTTTATTCAAGATTAAGTTTCCTTGCCCTTTAGGTTCCTCTCAACCTCCAGTTATCGAGAACATCTTCACATTTACATGTAATTCCTTATCACTTCTAGCAAGGGGTTGTCTGGAGCTCAGACCCAGCAGCTCCAAGTTACAAAGTCCCACATCCTTTCCTCATATAGCTCCTTTGTTCTGGGACAGGGAGTGATGCCACATCCCAGTACTTTGGGCTATTTGCAGACCTTGACACTGAGGTATATAGCTATACTAGGCTAGTGAGCCATATTTGGTGTCCTACCCTGCTCTACACTTTGCGCAATGTGTCAAAGGCCCTAAAGAACTACTAGTAGTATTGAGGTAGATGGACAAAAATTTTGACTCAGCAGAAAGCAGCCAGCTCTGTTCCTGATTGTTCAAATATGAGCTTCATAAATGGTTTCAAAGATTTTGAACATTTCCTATGCAAATCTTCTCTACCACAGGATTTTTATTTTTATTTTTTACTGGTCCAGAAAACATTATTTCTAATCTGTCCTCCATCTTAAATGGGTATCAGAAAAGTATACAAAAGTTCAGGCAAATTAAAAAGTCCAAAATAAAAACATCTTAACATAAAAATAACTGAATAAAAGTATGTTTTAAAATTAAATATAATTGTAGCTAAAAGCCATTTAATATTCCTAAGCAAACAAAAAAGATTTAACATTTGTTATTGGGCACCAATGACCATTTTAACTAGTAAGCATTTCACTTCCTGAATACATTTATAATATAACAAAATGTCTCCTTTCACAGGACAGAATTTAAATAATGGAGAAGTATATTACTGTATTTTATACTTTTCATAATTTATTTGTATTTCTATCCCACCCTAAGGTTATTTCATAAACACACACACAATACTGTGTGCTTTTTTATTACCAATTTTTCCTCACGAAGCTTTCTAATAGGTTTATAACAGTTCTGAGACCATCATGGTGAGGCCTAATAATCAGAGTGCATCAACATCAACTGAAATAGGAAAATATTAACATAAGCAATACAGAGCAAAACCCTCTGATTGTTGAAAAATAAGATACTCTGTTCTTGGGAAGGAAAAATACTGAGATGGTACAATGACTATGTTGAGTTTAGAGAATTGCCACTCCCAATGATTTTGGTCTGTGACCATAAATAAATTTCATTCATTCATTCACCCCACCCAACCCCATTTCTTCCATGACTTAAGGGAGATGGCATTTTTGCCATGTGTACACAACAACACAGCTGGACACACTTGAGAAGTGAAGTCATTATAAAACTTTGGGCTAGCACATGTGCCCCATACCTTTGACTACTGGTTGTGTTGGCATTATCAAATCTTCACTGGCAGACAACTCCACATGGCAGGAGGAACTCTTTTACATGTAGGAATTTGTAGGTCCCTCAGAACCCTGAATTGAGTGCAATAGCAAATTGACAAATGATGCAGTTTCTAAATGAGGAGAAAATAAATTTCAAATTTTCCCTGATGTCAACAAATGCTGTGCCCCAAAACTGACAAGAGTTATACCCCATGGGGATTGTGTTCAATATGAAAGGATAATTTCTGTTGAGTAATTATTTTCACAGCATGTACATGAAAACATGTGGTGAAAACTTGTATTCTCTCTATCTGTTCAACAGTATGATCTGATTTAATAGATGAAATACTCTTTTCCATAAATCTGTATATGAGTACTGCTTCATTGTTCTTATTCCACAATACAACAATTCCTTTGTGCCTAATTCCATAACAGTGTGTATTTTCTGAATGATAATTTCCAAAATGGAGATTAGAAGGAAGTGGGTAGGAGAAAAAAAAAATCAACAATTTGTTGCATAAAGTAAAGTAAATAAGAATTGTGCATGAGCAAACCAAGGAACTAAAATTTCTCTAAAGAGCATTAATCCTAAATCAGTCTAAATATGACTGTAGCTTTAGGTTCCCAAAAACTAAATATACGTAAAGGGAAACAACCGTTCTTAACGGAGTAGGACTTATTTTTAAATGGAAATACAAAATGATACTTTTTGTTTATTACTGGGTTTCTACTGGATGAGATCACTTTAAACTTTTTGTCCCACTTCCCCTCAACCTTATCAAAGTTTCAGAGATAGTATTTCATTCATCTTGACAAAGAAAAAAAATATCATCTACCTTGTTGTGGGATCTTATTAAAGCCTTTGGATATTAATTCACTCAGGCACTATTTTAATTTTAACTTTAGCTTTTAACTAAACATATATTTTGGATTCCATTCATTCTTTAGCGTAGCATGTACTCCATTGCCTTTGCTCACAGAAAATGCCAAATGAGCACCATTCTAACACATGGCCTTTTGAGAGAAGTTACAAGGATAGCTATGGCCAGCAGAGATCAATTATAATGTGACCCAGTAACAGGTGGCATTCATGGTTGCTTAATTCTCTAAAGCAGTGGCTATTTCATCCAAGATGCTTTGGACAGAAAAGCTTGTTCATGGTACTGTTTTTCATAATTTTATGTCTTTACAAATTTATATCTTGCCCTTCACCAGAAGATCTCAGGGTGGGCAACTAAAAGTTAAAGTATACAGAATATTTCTGAAACACATTTAAAATACAACCCCCCTTTCTTCCCCAGCACAACCACACTCAGAGGAAGCTAAACATGAAAAGCTTAGGTAAAGAGGTATGTTTTAACCAGGCACTGAAGACCATATAATGTAGGCATCTGCCAAACCTTCAAAGGAACGCTGATTTAAAATCTGGAGGCCTTAACAGAAAAGGCCCTGTCGCATGTCCTTGTCCCTTGTACCTCTGAGAGAAGAGGAACTACAAGAAGGCCGTCTTCTTGAAATCTCAGTAATCAGGAAGGTCTATTTAGGAAAAAGTACTCTTTCAAATAACTTGGGCCCATATAGACAACCAGCGCAAATCTTCCAATAAAGAGAATAAAAAGAGGGGGGGGGAGAATGGTGTGGCAGACTTCTGGATTATTTCACTTCAGACTGTGGATAACAGGAAAACATTTTTTAATACTTTCTCACAACAAACGTCTCCCTGTTTGTGATAAGCTAGTTACTCCAGAAGGCCAACATCAAGTAGGACTGCTAAGGATGGATAGCAGCAAACCTCTAAAGCCTACATTTTTAAGGTCAAATTCTTGGCCATAAGGCAATAATAAGTGAAGTATGCACCAGCCAATACCAAAAAGGGGCTGTGGGGTCCAATTTGCTCTCAGCAATGCCATCAATCTTCTCTCAGGATTGGTTTGGAGACATACTCAAACTATTTTATACTTTAACTATAAGAGCTTTTACAAAAATAAAGGGGAGCTTGAAGTGATGCAACAACAAAGCCTACTTCTGGCAGATTTATTAGAGTCTTCTTTGTAGTTTCATCCCAAAGCAGCAAGCCCTTTGCCAGACAAAAAAAGTGCTATAAACAGCCATGCCCTAGCTGAAAAAAGCACCATGTCGTCAGTCTGACATATACCTCGTTTTTCCGCTCATTGTCAGTAGAGTGATTGATGGTGTTGTTCATTAATGTGGGACGATTGTCAGCTTTTCCTGGATAAATATAAAAAGAAACAAAGAAATCCCCACCCTTTTAAAACCAGGGTGAAATATTTCCTCTTCTGCTGGATATGAGGCAGGCACAATGGTACACTACTCCCCTGCAAATCGGTACTTCAGAAATCAAGAAATTGGATGGCAAATTTAAAAGAAAAGGAAAAGGAAAAGGGGGAAAGAATCCTACCCTTCTTCTTTGTAACAGTTATTGAAGAAAGGAGGGGTTGTGAGGTGATGAATTAAGGCAAGGTAATATTACTTGACAATCCATAATATATTGAAAGGCTCTGGAAAAGAAAGTCCCAGCTATTACGCATTTGTTACCTTCGTGGGTTTCCCCCCCAGCAGAAACATGGACTCTGGAAACTTTTTTTAACAAAGATAGAACTTTATTTGGACTTTGAGTAAAACACCTCCAGCATTTTTGCAACCATTTTAAAATTTATTTATTTATTACATTTCTATCCAGCCCCATATCCGAAAGTCTCTGGGCAGGTAACAACTGTTAAAACAACAGATTAAAAACAGAATGTACATTAAAAGCACTTTAAAAATTCAACAAATCTAAAACAATACACTCCTTGTTTAAAATGTCAGTGTCTGTACTGGGGGGGGGGGGATATAATCAACTTAGCCAAAGGCCAGGGAAAAGAGGTGCATCTTCACTGTCTTCCTAAATATATCTAAGAAAGGGGCATGATGCACCTTGAGGGGGAGGCTATTCCATAGTCTGGGGGCCATCACCGAAAAGACTCTCTCCCAGGTGCCCACCAGCCTCACTACTGAAGGTGATGGGACAACCAGGAGGGCCTCACTGCAAGATCTTAAGACATGGGCAGGTTGGTATAGGAGAAGGCGTACCTTTAGATATTAGGGGCCCATGTCATTTAGGGCCTTATAAATCAGAGTCAACACCTTGAATTGGGCTCAGTAGTAAATTGGCAGCCAATGCAACCCTTTTAAAACCAGCTAGCTGTTCCAGTCAGCACTCTAGCGGCTGCATTTTACACTACCTATAACTTCTGAACCATCTTCAAAGGTAGTCCCATGTAGAGTGCATTACAGTAATCTCATCTAGAGGTTACCAGAGCATGGATGACTGTGGCCAAGTCGTCTCTATCCAGAAAAGGCTTCAGTTGATGCACCAGCCATAGTTGGGAGTAGGCGCTCCTGGCCATGGTCTCCACCTGAGCTTCAAGTGTCACTGCAGAGTCCAGGAGTACTCCCAAGTTACGCACCTGTTCCTTCCAGGGTATTGAAACCCCACCAATGACAGGGTATCTCCCAACTGCACAGATCCGAGAACCTGTGACACACAGTACCTCAAGCAGTTCAACCGCCTCTCCCGATTCAGATGGTACAGAGAGATAGAGCTGGTTATCATCTGCATACTGATGACAGCTCAGTCCAAATCTTCTGATGACCTCTCCCAACAGCTTCATATAGATGTTAAATAGCATAGGAAATAAGATCGACCCCTGAGGATCCCCACAAGTGAGTTCCCAGGGTGTCGAATCCGTGTCTCCAACAGCCACTAGCTGGGTGCCAAGCATTGCCTCCCACTCCTAAACTCCAAAAGAATACTGTGGTCAATGATATCAAAAGCCGCTGAGAGTTCCAGGAGAACCAACGGGGTAGCATTCTCCCTGTCTCTCGCCTTCAGGAGGTCATCATCCAGGCCAACCAAATCAGTTTCCGTACCATAACCGGGCCTGAAGCCAGATTGAAATTGACGCTATACCCCAAAAAGGTCAAAACAGGGAAAATTAGAAGGCCCTTCTGTACTTGCTAGCACACGTCTTCTGTAAAGGACTAGCACCACTGTGGTCTAGAAACATCCTAAAGGCTTCCCATCCCAGTCTAGTAGTGGACCTGTTCAAAAAGGTCTGCAAGAGTACTAATTCCTTATATTCCAGATCAGGTGTCAACCCTTCCACACCTGATTCAAAACAAAGAAAAAGTCCAGTCTTGCCCTCACGCACTGTACACAACATTGGAATGAAAAGGACATAAGCCAGTTGCAGGGAAGGGTGGGTAGCACTTGCAGTGGATATATGCCTCCACTAGACCAAAACAGGGAAAGCATGTTTGCATTGGTGATGGTGTTGGACTGGGAAAACGGCATTCCAGTCCTCACAATACAGATAGTATCTGCTGGGCTTGGACTAGGACAAGCTGGAACATATGTATATCCTATAGCCAAATAATTCCACAGAAACACTTCATTATTCGTTTCAACAGAGGTGGAAGCTACCAACTCCAGTACAAAGGTACTGTGTTGATGATAAATTTCCTTCAGGATCACAGTTTGGCTCATTAATGTACAGGCAAGTATACATTAAATGATGTCAGGCAAAGGTTATGGTACAAAACATAGTCAATAAAATTAATGTAACAGGCCTTCCTTGTATTCTCTATTGCTCAGAATATAAAGATAACATCAATATTAAGAAATACACAGTAACTGTAATACCAGCTGTATGCAGTTACTATTTCCACAATTTGTTGAATGTTCCCTGCACTGGCACCTTTACCTTTCTGCTTGATGTAATCTTTATAATCAGGTCATTGCTTATATTGTTAGTGAAAGGGTCATTGCCCACTCTATTTCCACTTCTAAGTTGCATTAATCCATATTTCATAAAAATGCAAACGGATATTGCAATATTTTAACAATCAAAAGAGAGCAAAAGGAGGCAGAAGGGCCTGAATTTTCCAGCCATTCGGCATCAACAGGTTAATGACAATAATATTTTCCAGGAATGTTTGAACTAAGAGGTAAATTATTTTGAATACCTCTGCGAAGTACAGGAAATCGAGAACTGTAGGAAACCTGGCATAATGCCACCAATTGAAGATTCAATCTGACTATAATAGAAGGTGATTATTGAGAACTAGCAGGCAGATGATGGATGGTTTCCTGTTAAAATGACAGGTCTGCTGCAGATCAGCAGTCCTCCTTTAGCACAAATGCACAGGTCGGCCTTTGCGGCTTTTTAATTCATAACATTGTGGGAAGTAGATCTTAGGCCTATGACGAGGATTCCAGGCTGACAGCAGCATGTATCAAGGATTCGGAAAAGAATTTTACTGCTAGAAATCTAATGAAAGCCATGCTTGCAAAATTCTGCAGTCTGCCCCCTCCCCAAGTAGCTCTAAAAAAATAAGACCCTCAGATTCGAAGCCTATGAGATACAGTAGCAGCTTGACCAAAAGAATAGATCCAGAATCCAGGTGAAGACGAAGAAGGAATAGTAAAAAAAAATTATACAAAAACCATTTCAAATAATTTTCTGGTGTTTCTGCTTTTTTTAAAAAAAAAACTGATCTGTAAAAAATCTTAAAAAGGAAAAAGGGCATGAACTTCTAAGCAGAGTCTCAAACAGGGATCCACGGCTCCCATATGAATACAATGTTTGATTCTAGCACAATTCTAGATTTTGCAGGGAGGTATTTTTAATTTTCTCTTTCTCTCCTTCTTTCCTACCACATGGACCCCTACCAAAACATCTTCCATTCTTATAATAATTAGAAATTGTGTCACGAGAGGACACACTTATGGGTTTTGCTAGCTTATGATTTTCTAGCCAGTTTGGAGAGGCCATACACAGAGAAGCTCACTGGTCCAATCACCAGGGATTTTTTTAAAAAAAGGTAAATCCCCTCTCTACTGCTGCCAAGAACACTACATGGATGGTACTTACCAGAGACCAATACACACTTGGCCTCGTAGTGTTTAGTCAATATCTGGGCAAGTGCAGCTGTACTTGCAGATGGCATTTACAGCCTACAAGTGCCCCATGCCTTCTCGGATGTTGCCTAATCATAACCACACACTAGCTAACTTTACCCAAAAGCTTACCTGAGGCATCCAGCGATGAAAATCTACACCTTTTCTGGTGCAATGGGAACCATCAGAGCTGCCGCATAAACGCACTGGCAGCTCAGATGGCCCCTGCCGCAACTGCAGTTGTGCAAAGCATCAGTGTCACCATAACGATGGCACTGATACATGGGCAGTCACGCAGAACACCAGGTTCAAGATGGTAGTTCCCTGCGGAGGATTGGACTCATGACCAATCCCAGGTAAGTGATCAATCACGCAGGGGCTAGGTTATTGTCAATTAGCACTCCCAAGTGTGAGCACGAGTCAACGTTAGTCTATAAGGCACTCTTCCCATCCATGGGATGGAAAAGCAAGTGCAAAATTTCCCCAGAAGTCAAGCTCAACTCAAGGGGATCTCAGGTCTAGACCTTGAATCATTCCTTTCTATCAGACTTCACTGTTTGGACTGAAGAAGAATAGCCATAGGTTAGCCATCTTTGGTATAAGACGAATGGGAATTTCAAAGGCAGGAGGAGCCAGCAACCAAGACAATGAGATAAAAACTAACTTTCTGCTTAAATATATAATCACTGTGTCTTCTAAAATAAGAGTTCAGGTAGGAAATTTTACTACAGTACTTGTTCCATAAATTCACTAGCTGGGTCTCATGAGCACAAAGAAGAATAGGCCTGATATATACTGTAGTTCCAGGAAACCAGATAACTATTTCCCAACTCTCCCTAAAAGATCCTTTAAAACAGCCATTTCTGATATACATATAGGGAGGAAGGAGTTATATTTTAAATATGTTTAAAGTTATTATATGTATTTTATCTTTTTATTGCTGTGACTCACCCTGGGACCTTCAGGTAAAGGACAGAATATAAATTATTAAATAAAGAAATAAATAAGGAGTTGTTGATCCATGTAAAGTGATCTGTGCCTTTTAAAGGGACTTAAACTCTGGGCCTTAAACTCTTAAACTTTAAAGGGCCTTAAACTCTGGGTTCTAGTCCATGACACAGTTTTTAGAGCACAAACATTTTCCTGACTCATTTATGATGCACGAGATATTTGAAGATTCATATTTAACCGGCAGCATAAACTCATCAAAAATCTGGAGTTGGAAAAGCAGTAAGAGAGTGGATTCTGCTTTTACACCAAATCATTTAGGATGGCTAAAATGATACAGACTATTCTCGTGATTTTGAAGCTTACAGTGAGATTTCTGAATGCATGAACAAACCACACACACAAACATAAAGCAACAGTGAGACTAACAATTTGTTGCCCCTTATCATGAGCAGGAAACTGGGCAAAAAAAAAAACCTATTACAAAATTTTAAAAAATATTTCAGGAAGAGTACCCACAATTTAGTAATTTATTTGTGATATATATTCTTAGGGTTTGCATTAATCAGTAACAAAAACCACTTTCCCATTCTGTAGAATAGTCTCCATAAGAATTTTGAATGTCAAAGAATAACACAAATCACCCTTGTGCTCGAGATGAAAAAGTGCCATCCAACACAATCCAGGCCTGGTCCTCTGTGTCGCTATGGCTTTTCTAGCAAGTCACTGGCTCCCCATGGCCTTAAATAATAAATTAGTATAGTTGCCTGTTCTGGATTCTGTCAGGATAAAGCTCTGACACAGAGCCAGAACTCCTGCACAAAATGGAGAAATAATCCACAAGAACAGTACATTTATCAGACAAGTCTGGTTAAAACATCTCTAACTGATAACAGCAGCCCCCCCCTTTAGTTTAACTATAAGGGTTCCTTTTATAGGGTCACCCTATTTTAAATACAGTATTCACAAAATGTTTCAGGGCTTTGTTTGTTTTATAGCCGATGATGCTTTTCCATAATTGGCCATTTTTCATTTAGCATTAATGGATAAACAGACATCCATTCTTTTTTTTATATAGAAAACACAAGGCTTAGAGAGACAAGAAAATCAGAAATCTGATGCAGTATGTCAAATGTTTAGATTTGCATCATAATTTCTGAACATGTGTTTCATAACATCACTTGCAAGTATAAATTGAATACAGGGTATGATTTTTCCAAGGGTCACCTGAAAACTTTAAAATCATATTTATTCCAGAGATTTTAGTGCCAGGCCTTCACCATTACACACCATTTCACTGTCCTTGTTTTCGAGTTACCTCCTCAGTTATCTTCCCCATGCTTGCTCTCCCTGGGACTTACCAACTATTGACAACTGAAAAATAAAAGTGGAAGACTGGTTCCACGGTTTTCTGTGGAGCCATAATTGATACCAATACATAACTTCAGTGGCAACTGCAAATCACCAGAACCTTGGGGCTTGATCCAAACTTCCATAATTTTTAAATTAAAGGTGTGAGAATCATTTAAAATCAAAGCATCTCAAATTCTACAGATGCTGTTGTGATTCTCTCAATTAAAATGAAGCTTGTGCCAAACTCAAGCAGAACAGGCATTGTTTAAAAAAAAAGCACTGCAAATTTTGCAAATGTTCTGGAAATTGTTTTGTCCTGAAACCTATAGCTGGGAGATTTATTAAACATTATTAAACATTATTAAAAATGAAGCTGAAGCAGGCAGTAGAGAAAGTTCTATGACATGGTATCCTCTGATCAGGGCAAAATTCAAGCCCGCTTTCATAAATACAACTACATCAAAGCCTCCTCCCCCCAAAAATGCCCCAGCATTTAAAATTATTTTGCCCTGATAGGTTCTGTTGATAAGGGTTTCAGATAAAGCTGGATATTTGCTGCAGACTGAGTTCATCTGAGGATAATGATGACAGAACAAAATCAACTTATTTCATAACTCATGTTCTACGCTGCAGAACTGTGCTTTAGAGGAAAGCAATACCACACATTATAACAAAGCAGCACCTCTGTCCATTGCATACCTGCCAGAGTATGAAAATGATGAGCTGAAAGAGTAGTGGCAAATGTTTATAATGAAACAGAACATACCACTATCAGTGTATGATGTCAACTGAAATTTTACTAGAAGGGACACCTTTTGACCCCTTCCAAACTGGCTCTACTACATGAAAGCATAGAAAGAAATTAAATGAGGTGATATACTGCACAAGAAGTGTGTTTTGCATGCACTGTAAGGCACTTAGCACTGGACAATGAACTGAAAGGAGAGAGGATCCATGGGAAAGAAGCCACGTTTATTTGCATGCCTTGCAGATCACATCAACTGGGTTGCAGTTTCAGCAGCATCAGGAAGCTTCAGCGCATTTGAATCATTTCATAAACCTTTTAAGCACTAGTATGCAAATGCAAGAACTGTGTCAATTTTTACAATCTAATTTTACAACAGATTAACCTCCCAAAGAGTCTCAGTAAAGATGCTGGCTATGTAGAACGGGCATGATTGCCAATGCAGAATAATACATTCAGAGGAGGCTTCCTCTCTTCATCCCAACCACTGCCCACCAAGGCAAATGTCAAGTATAATGATCACCAAATCATTATGCGGGGTGGAGGGGAGGGGGGCTAATCCCATGTAACCAGATCTAGACAACAAATAAAATCCTGTACAGAAGATCCTCTACTTCCCTTGCATAAATGAAGTTTATAATAAGGAAACCCTCTGGAAAAATAGATACTGCATTGTCTAGCACAAGGCTCTTTATAGACCAAATACCTAAGAAGAAAAACTACTGAACTGTACTGAATGTTATTAGCAATGGAGCCAACACAGAGGAAAAAATCCCCACATGGAAGGTTTCTATTAGCCAAATTCTCTATGCAGTTCATTTGAAGATGGTGCCTTTCTTCAATTACGATAGGAAACAGAATGGAAGAATTCCACTTCATTTCAGCAGCAAATGAACAGGTGTTGTTGCACGGCCACAACAGAAATAACTTTTGCTGACATTTTAACATATGTACACACCTGGGTATTCACAAAAGGACATTTTATATCTCTGTTGATTTTTTTTGCACACAAACTCTCTCTCATTCTCTCTCTCCCCCTCCTTCCCACTTCACCCCCTCTCACAATTTAGAGGGAATGTATTACTAGAAGTCCGCATGGGTTAAAGGACAGGTTCAACATTTGAAATTTAGCAAATATGTGCTAGACAGGTAAGACTCTTTTCTCCTAGAACTGAAATAATGCTAATTAAT
>MTQE01000401.1:18225230-18242710 GCA_014337955.1 Aspidoscelis marmoratus
TTTTTTTTTCTGAAGAGCAGTGCAATGCTCAAAGATATTTATTTAGGCCCTTTCAGTGATATTTACCTTCTCGTAGCCAGATGTTCTCATTCAGATTTCAGACGATTCTGGAATTTGTAGACACTCCCCAAAATCCAGCCTGAACAACAGCACTAGCTGAGTTTTAACTGTGTAAGGATTTTCATCCTAAAGAATGAGACTGTCCACCTAACTCAGTTATTGTCTCTCCACCTACACTGCCCTTCTCCAAAGTTATGTGCTGCACAGCAGATGTGCCTGACTTCCACTGTTCCAAAGTAGCCTTACAGTCAGCCAAACAAAAATTCCTTGTTTGTTTGTTTGTCTATTCCCCTCTATCACGGATGTCATAATGTCATGCTTTGAGTGACATCCATGTACTGTACTGAACAAATCTTGTTTAGCTTCACTAAGTAGCTTCATGTGATTCCATAACTTAAGAATTATAGTCTAAAAACCATAGACAAATTTGGAGAAAGCAGGTTACTGGCTGACACATTCAAGATTTCAGAGAGAAATCTTTATAAGGCTTATCTAGAGATGCTACAGTTTCAACCTAACAGTCTCCTCGTTCAAAGGACACAGTCACAACTGCAGCCTTCCCTCCAAATCACACACCATTAGAGCCTTCAGTAACCCAAAATTAACATCAAAGTATCAGTGGATTCTGTTGCAACCTCTGGAAGCAAAGTCAGAACCTACAAGAACCCAAAATAATTAACATCACCAAAGTATAAGTCAATTCTATTGGTATTCAGAGAGCAGATCAATCTCTGGAAGTAAAGTGTAAGGGGTTTTCTGTAGATCACTACTGGTTTGTCGAGAAGAACCAACACTGTTCTTTAGGACCCCATCACATGTACCCAGGTATGATGCTAAAAAGGATCATTCTTACAAACAACTTTCATATTACAAGCTTGTGGTAATTGCAACATTGCAAAGGAACTTTTTTTTCCATAGCACTTCCACAAAATTTGTTCAAGCTGCACCACATAGCTTGCACAAACATCACACAGGTACAAGAGAAATGCCATGATCAGCTTATGCAATGTTGGCCCAGAATGTGTTAAGTGTGACCTGAGCCGTAGTGCCAGAAAGACATAAGGATGATTACTGAATGGCATACTTACGTGCAGTAAAAGTTAGTGTACCTTTTTTTAGAAGCATGTTCCTATTGAAGGAAACGAGCACTGTTACACAAAGCACAAAAGCTATTACTTCTCTCCCATGAATCCCAGCTCCTCTTCCATCCATACATCTTTTCACCATTGACAAATTATATTTCATTACCCAGACAAATGAGACACCCGAAGGCTTACAATAGTATATCGTAAGCCTTTAAAGACACACAATAAATACATCCTGAGAATAATTTCCCAGCACAGAACTATTTTTAGGAATTTGTGGCTATGGTTATGCAATTCTGAGGGCAGAGTATTTCTGTTTTAAGAAGGCATTTTAGGCCATCTCACAGAACAGTGTTGTACTCCCTAGACACTGAAGAAGGCAACTTTTTAGGCATGCAGGTTTACTCTGGATGCCTAAAAATCAGTCAATGATAGTTCAGGAATAGCAAGGAATGTACCAGCATCACTCCAAAGAAAGGAAAGGTTGAAAGAGCATCTGTTAAGTGTATTTTTGCTCTTGAATTGCCCAGTGATTACTTTTCTGGCATATGACAGAGCAGAAAAACCAAAAGAGCATTTAGAGTATAAAAGGAAACATTTATACTTTAAAGAGGGAAATAACACTTCAACAAAAAAGCTCTGGAGGAATTTTTTAAAATTCTTTTCTTAAAGTAAGGCTAGCCGGCCACATCAGTTCAAGGCTTTTCTTTAAGTACAGAAAATAATGACCGAGTAGCTACATGCCCGGCCTCGTCAAGTGCTCATAATTTAGACCAGGAATGGCTAATTGTGTGTTTGGACAAAGAGCTGCATTCACCTTTTAACAAACCTTGCATGACGAGATGTCATCCAAAATCTTGCATAAACGTAAGTAACACCAATGACAGTTCCTACTGACAGCACTTCAAAAAACTTACTTTTGCCCTCCACGTTGTAATCCAGGGCACAGAATATATCTCAGCAGGGGGAGCCAGCATAGATGAATGTGCAGCCAGATGTTCCACCCCTGCTAAAAGCTGGTTTGTGAGCTTCCTTTGAAGCCCCTGTGGCTGTGCGGACTTCAAAGGGAGTTCACAAAACAGGTTTCTTCAGGCGGCTACATCCATCTATCTATCTATCATCTACCCACCCACCCACCCATCCATCCATCCATCCATCCATCCATCCATCCATCCATCCATCCATCTATCATCTACTCATCCATCCATCCATCCATCCATCCATCCATCCATCCATCCATCCATCCATCCTGCCCTATACCTGAAGGTCTCCGGGTGGGTAACAACATATAAAATCAAACACATTCACCTGCACCTGCAACCGCTGCATTTCATACAGGCATACCCCTGCCTCTCCTGCTCCACAGTTCCAACCTGAAAGCCACTGCTAAATGATACATACACTAAGGCTGTGATCAGAGAGACCATATGTTTCCATTACTCCCCTAATCTACCCTTTGAATATTCACGAAAGGGGGAGGGGCAGACTGGTGTGTGAGCAATCCCACCTCAAAGCCTCTCTAAACCACCTTGGAGGTGCCTCAAAGGTGCTGGGGGGCTTGGGGGGTTGCTGTGTCTAATTACAGCCAAAGAACAGCTAAGGAACAGCTGCCATGCCACTGTTTCCTAAATGTCTGAAATGAAAATGCAGAAAGGAAGACTTCCACTGTTATCTATCTTTCTTTTTTTATCACCTACTGCTGCCAAAACCCAAGTCTACAAACAGGTATTATATGTAAAATTCAAGTTCAAAGAAGCAAAGTTTCTAAATAGAAAAATAGCATAGAAATAGACATGCCCATCACACAGATTACTCAAACTGCACAGTCGATTGTGCTGTTTAAAAAAAAATCCCTCAAAATTGCTTATGTTTGCTCTTTAGCAGTACAGATCTTTTAGAATTGGTATTAACTAATCCCAGACTAGGTAAGGTAAACCAGAGAGGGAGTGGATCTTTGGCTGATAAACACCCTCCATGACTCTGCTTACATCAACTGCCAAAGCTGGCAGAGAATTTCAACCTGATCAGCTTGGAAAGCATGATGTTGAAGTATGTTCTCCTGACCAGAAATTGCAGGAATACTTGTGTTCCTTTAATTGTGTGGTGCAAAACAGATGAAGGACTTCAAGGCTGAAGGCTAAATAAAGCTCTCCAGGGGCTTTTTTGCACTTACTTTTAACCTGGAATTGGGTCTCCTTTGGGATCTCATCAATCTTCACATCAGCATGGATCTGTGAGGCCCAGCCTTCCACTGGTTCACTCTGTCTGCATTAGAAAGTAATCTAGACCCCCATCCAGACAAGAGGTATGCTTCACAGGCACTGTGAAGCTGCTGTCAAAATGGCAGACAAGTTTTTCAATGCTTCACAGTGCCTGTGAAGCAAAGCAATGCTGTGAAGTAAAATATTCTGACCCTTAACATTGGCTGCACAGTTTCCCTTCCCTTTGCATTTTCATGGATGTCTGGGTAAGATCTAACAAGAATTCAACCTCAGCCAGGAAACAGCAGGCCTCTCAGAGAGGGAGGGCTAACCAGGTGGTCCTAGGAGCCCTACCTGCTGCTTCAGAGGATCGGGAGAATGTGGAGGTGATCCATTCTCCCTGCAAGGCTCCTTTACTTCACAATAAAGGCAAGTTCACACACTAGTTCAGGGGCATGCTGATCGAGATCACTGGTAGACCCATTTAAACAGAGTATTAGAAAGCCCTGATATAGAACATGGAGCTATGTAGAAGGAATGCCTTCATTGTTTGGGACTACCACAGGGAGCACTTTAGCAGCACTCCAAAGCATGCCACCAACATGGGTCCCCAGAGACTCCAAGGCTAGGAACTTGGAGCCCTTCAGGGCCAGGGCATGATCTGGTGTGGTCCAGCACAATTGTGCAGATGGCAGTGTTCCAGACCTCACCTCTCTGGGGTCTAAACCAGGAGGCCTTGCTGGTTCAGACCACAATGAGAAGAGTGCAGAAAAGGACCTTCACATTCTGTGTTGACATCCTTGTCCATAACAGCCTGGATGAATACGAGAGGCAAAACTTATTCTCATAAGATAGTCCCAGACATTGCTCCACCCAGTTTTGTGTCTAAGTGCACCCATCATGGTAGACAGCATGTGGCAGGAGCTTCATGAAAGGCTGAAGACCTTCCTGGGAAAGGGTTCCAATTCTTAATGGTGGTATGGGGTGATACCAGAAAAATCACTGTCACTCGTTTGACTCTACTTGCTTATTAAACTTATGAGTAAATTCATCCTGACATTTCCCCCAAAAGCTTATGTAAACACTGAAATTTAAAATATATAAAATAAACAACAAAGATACATACTAACAGGAAAATCAAGGTATAAATAATAAATATAAGGATATTTTTGTTAAGGACCTCTTTGGAGATTTAGAAGTTCATCTTGCCCACTAAAAAATTTTTTTACAGGATCTTTGGTTTATTTTGTCCTTTTTTATTCTAATTGCTAGATTTTTCACTGAAGCTACTTTAACTTGCTGTTACTAGGTGCTAATTGACAGTAGTATTGTTGAGTTTCTGTCACCATTTTAATAGGTTCTGTTTTCTCTTGATCTTTTCTGCTATCAGTTTTTAAAATCTTTTTATTGTTTTATGATTAATGTTCTTGGCAGCCTTCAATATATATATTTTTAGGAAAACAGCTTTTAAATAAGAGTTCAGAGCAGAAAGTAGAGGCCATTACTGAGTTTGCATTTACTGTGACCCTACAAAAATTCTCCAAAATAGCACACATTTTCAAGATATTAACCCAAGTAGCAAAAGGCTTTATTTAAAACAAGTTAGATGTTATAATTATGAAGAGAGATATTACACTGAAAAATAAATATCAAGCCATTCAATTATTTGTGCAATTCAAATTGTGATGTTTAAATCAAATTACTGAGTGCTACATTTAACATTTATATACCACCTCGTCATTTAAAAATCATGAACGTTTACCATTTATGACTTGAATCTGTCATTATAGTTTGTAGATAGAAGTACAACCTGTTTGAAAAGAATATATCTATCTAAATGCCTGAAAGGAAAGTTATTGCCTAGGCTTATGCAGGATATTCCACAAATCTATATGAATGCTTAATTATATAAAGAATTTTCAAGAATTTTGAAATGCTTAAGATGCCCTATTTAATGATAGTCCCTAGAATGACCTCTTGTAATGGCTATGAAAAGCAAATTTTTAGGACTTCTCCAGATCCAAATTTCAATCTCTGAGCCAATATACCATATCAGGTGTCAAGTATATATGGACTACTTCTCTATGAATGGTAATTAAATCACATTAATTCTGAATCTGTTAAGTTGCAGAATCAGATGATGAACAAATGTGATGATTCCGAATGGAAATTCCTAAAAGGTTTCTTGCTACTCTTCCATCCCTCCTCTCTCTCTCTCTCTCTCTCTCTCTCTCAAACACCCCATGGTTTTCATTCACACTCAATGCCAGCCATGTCCAGATCCAACACCACTGGTGAAGTTTTTTTTAATATGTGTGTGTGAGTGTGTGTATGTGTGTAATCATAATAATGTTTTAAAAAATTAAAAACCCTAGTGTTATAGTTTTATTTGTGTCAGTAATTGAGGCATACAATTATAAATATTCTCTACTTTCTGTGGAAAATCAGAAATACGAACTAGAAGTTTTAACATAAATAAACAAACAAGCTACCCTTTTAAATATGTTTGAATCAGCTTGGGCGAGTAAACTTGGGTTGGCATTTGTCAGTAAGGTATGTATATTATTTCAAATATTCAAGCAGAGCCAAACAACAAAAAAGTTATATGCAATTAAAAAGGGGGGGGACAAGAGCTAAATAGAAGGTAAATTTTAAGCAGGAGAAATGCTAAATACCTGAGTTTAAACCTCAGAATATTATTCCAATGAACATCTGTTTGATTTAAACTTCAGATAAAGATTTACATAAACTAGACATTCATTTATAAAAAGAGATTATTTTGATGAGAATACAGTCCTCTCCTTAAAAGAACTTAATCTTTCTTCTATTCCCATTTTTAAAATGTGGGAAGGAATATTACAATGGAGAAAAACTTTGCTACATTACATTTAAGATGTTCTTATCATTTTTATGATACCCCATAAAAAATAAAATACAGGATTGAAAAAATAATTATTATCTTTAAAGGAAAAGGAAAAGCAAGAGGTCCTTGATAGTAAAGATTGTGTGCAGCAATGAAAATAATATGATAACCTTGTGTCAACTGGCCTTTTAATTGAAGAAAGATGCCAGAAACAATAGTAATAATACCATTTTAAGCATTCAATGTCTTTATTTTACTTAACAGGGAAATACTTCATAGCTTTCATTCCTTGCTTTTGGGGAGATTTTTCTTTTTTTAATTAAAGATCAAGATTTAATACACCTATAAATCTGTCAAACAGCAATAATAAGCCAGCAGGATTCAATTGGTTTGCTTTTTAAAAAGTCTTAAGGAATATTTGAAATGTATATATGGTTGGCTGCATCCAAGTGAACTTTCTCAGCACATAACTTTTACCTAAGACCAAGACAGAATGCTGCTTTATAAAGGCAACGCTTAAATATTAATGTGTGTTTTGTTAAGGAAGTGGAAGGAAAATCAACTTCCTGGTACCCAAAGTATCTGATTTCTAAAATGGTCAGACACTGATTGTCACAGCTTTACCAGATGTGGGAGTGAAGCTCTTGAGCGGATGCCCATGTTTAAGGCACACTGCTGAGACAGCCGCAAAGCTTGCTGGGCTGCATCCTCTGATAGTATATTTTTGTTAGCTGGCTGCCCGGAAGCCCTCAACCACTTGATTTGTTTTGTGATCCTGCAAGGACCTTCCTGGGATTGATGACAGCACAGAATTCAAGAGCTTGTTTGCTTTGCTGGGCTTAGAGGAGAAAATTCTTTCTTACTGCTTATTACACACTTTCACCAGAGCAATGTAAATACATATAAAAGCCATCTGAAAGGTCTGGGAGGTTTTTAGGGGGTGCTTTTTTATCTAGTTCAAATATAATAATGAGTGTTTTTCATACTCGATCCTCGCTGATTTCATTTGCTGTGTAAATTTAAAAATATGGCTGCATTTGCTTTGTCTAGCATTGATGCTGATACTGTCCTCTTCCTAGTTTTTTCAGTCTTTCTTAGTTTTTAAACCTGAGACTTTTGCTCACCAGAAATACTGTCAACTCATAAAGCGCAAAATAAAACTGACACCTGAGTGCAGCCCAGGACTGTGCCTAGGTTCAGAAAAGAGAAGTCTTTTTCCAGTAGCTGTTAGTAAACATGTTATTCTTTTAAAAGTTTCACCAGTTTCACCAGCCCACAAACCGCTAATTTTGGTGTTCAGTTCGGAACTTTATATTCAGGCATGTGCAGCAGAATTCTCAAAACATGTTCAAAACCAACAGCCTATGAGCTCAGCATTTATTTACTCCTATTCTGATGAACCTATTTTGTACAGGGGCAAAACAGCTATGGAAGACAAGCTGTTAGAAACCTATACAATGATGCCATTTAGTGTAACTCTCCAGGATGGGTAAACAGAGTAGACAGGTAAGGAACATCAAAAGAAGGCAAATAAACAAGAACAAAAGCAAGAACAAATAAAAGACAGCTATAGATTTGTTTGGTGAAGTAGACGTGTCTATGAAAGCTCATGCCACCAACCCTTCTCCTGTTAGTCTCCAAGTGCTACTAACTACCTTGCTGGACTTTTCAAATTAGACTAACATGGCTATTTCTCTGATATAGATTTGTTTGGTTTTGTGTTTTTTTAAAGAACTGTTGGGATTCTGTCAAACTATCTGGGAAGAAGATGACAACTCAGTCTTTGCTCATACTTTTTACTATGCAGTCAATTATGACATGCAGAAAGCTGTAGTGCCGCATGGTGAAAATTTCTTACTTCAATTACATTTTTCTCCTTAGCAAAGACTCTTGGTTGGGGCTTATTTTTGTATCTTGCAAGATCTGTGGGAAATTGTATCCAGTGGTTTGGCCTGCTGAAAATAGAAAAGGATAAACAAAATGGGGGAGGGGAAAAGAAGCATAATATGTAAGATATTCAACTTTGTACACAAGAAGATTGAACACCAAGGTTGTTATTAAGGGACCTGATCAGACCAAAATAAGGATTATGAGTTCAAATTAGGTCTGACTTTGGATTGAGAATACAGTAAACAGAATTTAAGTTGCTCCAGCTTTTGTAGCAGGAGAGAGAGAAAGGGGGAAATACCACTCCGACTTCTTCTGAATCTTTGAGTGACTTTCATCTCACTGATTATGGTACAGTCCTTGGAAATCTGACACAGAGCAGTTCCAAGCTAGTTTTGTGGAAAGCAGCACTTGGGACTCTGGGCTCCTACAAGCTTCCATTCTGTCCCCGCTGTGGTTCAAAGCTCAGATGAAGCCACTGGGTGAATGCAGTGTCTCCAAATAGATTTTTCTGTACCATCTCCATCAAAAGAGGCATCTAGACTAGATGTGAAGTAATAAACTGAAATAAGAAGGAAGGTTCTTCATTGAATAGTTCCTGGATCCAGAGTTAACAGGATTGTCAATGGAAAAAGAATCCAAGGTGCCTGTACTTTGAAAAGCTGTGCAGAAAAGGAAATGTCAGGGGTTGTAACTTGTATTTCATGCAATAATTAAAGAATTTTTCTTTCCTGCACAAGTATTAAATAAATAGGAGCCTGGCCCTTTTTAAAATAGTAACCCTATGCCTTAGGTGCTCTTAATCATCAAGCATACCCATGTCCATCCGACCTGAGTGACAGCATTCCTGCGCAAGGATAGCATAGCAATAACATGCCCAGTAGTATTATGAGGAAAATTAAAATAAATAAGTTCAATAAATGAAATAAAAGCCCTTAATTATCTGACTCCTTGAAGGCAGACATCGCCAGGTGACTGCAACTTGAATGAGAAGAAGGTACAACTGAAGAAGCCAAATGAAAAGGAACTTTGTTGCAAGGAACAGAATTTTTGCAGTCTCCCTTCCTTGTGCATGGTGGCACTCACCTGAACCTGCCACATTCAAGAAGCAAGGTGACTTAAGGAGTTTTTGTCCTGACTCTTCCAGGTCATGTGGAAGAGCAGGCAATGGTACTTTGTGCTCTGAACGCTCCTGCCCTGTTCCTGGGACAGACCCCTCATTCAAGGCTGGAAGCATTCCCCGCATCACACCCACCTGGAAACAACTTAAAGAGTCTCTGGGTTCAAATTCCCACTTTGTCATGAAAGCGCACAAGGTGAGAATAAAACAGAACGGAAGATAAGCAGATGTTATGATCCTGCCATCCTCAGGTGGAAAGAACTGAAAAATAATGCAATACAGTAATAAAATACACTGCAATGATGCCAAATATAAAAGATCCAACCAGTATAATACTTTCTTACCAGCTAATGGAGAGCACAAGCAGTGAAAGATAAGTCCCAAGATAAAATGCTATACTTAGTTGCATGGGGAACAACCCCCCCCCCAAAAAAACAATCAAGACTAAAGATGTACACAACCAACACATGTAATGTGTACTAAGAGAATACGCAGTTCAGTCTTTTGCTGGAAGGCAACGCCTTCTACCCTACATAAGAGGGTAGCAAGACTCACATACAAATGGTAGGCACTATGTAAAGAACTATTACAGCTTAAAAAATCAACACTCAGCCAGCCAGCCAGCCAAACTCAACTTTTGTTGTATATAGCCTGTATCTATAAACAAAAACAAAAAAAAAAAAGCAGCTCTTGTGAGAATTGGTGTATGGTTTATCAGGGCACATACCCATTGAGAAAGCATGCATCTATCCTGCTGATTCTCCCTGCAGTTTTGGAGAGCTTTTTAATGACCCATCTACCAAAAATTCACCCCTAAAAAGACCCAACCTGATAGTACAAAAGCCTGACCTGAAATCTTTGCATTTGCCAATCAGTTTCTATGTGCTGATCAAATCATTCACAAAGTATCCAGTGGGATCCTCATGCCTCGAGTTCAAGACAAGACCAATTTCCTCTGTTAAGTGATTATAAAGTCAAACTTTAATTCAGTTATAATGGCACAAATGAGAGGAGAATGAAACCCACATGTTCTTAATATGGGATAGAATTGCTAAGGTTTTTTTTTCTATTTAATCTGTTAAATTTAAATCTACAAAGCATACAGAAGCTTTTTTTAACAATAGCATTTTACCTGCCGTGTTCTTTCCACCCAAGGGAAATAAAATAAGAAATTTCTGTTTTCATTTTCCAAACATTTAAAGAAACAGACTAGGTTTGTCTTGTGACCATAAATGTCTCACTTATTTGTGTTACGCAGCTAATTAATATCTCAGGTTTCCTGTGTATATCTGCATATCAGTACAGTAAATATAAATGGGAAAATAAGTAATAATTTATGAAACCTGATTTGCATATTGGAATATAAAATGTGCAAAATCTAACTAATTAGCAAGAATGAAGGCCAAGGTGTTTCTATAGCAACTATAAAAACGATACAGGAAAAATGTTTTTATATCAGGCTCATTAATATTTGCATTTCTTCCTGGTTCTGTAGAACTTTCAAAAGTCAGTATTTTAAGGATGGCAAGTCATATTTGTGTTCCGCAATGAAACTGTCGAATAGGTTCATCATTGAATCCCATCTAAAGGCACAAAAATATTGTCTTCAGCCCTTTAAAGTCACCAGACACAAAGTTTAAAATGAAATAACAAAGTAGAGGCTAATGCTACTGAATAATGTAACTTACCAATGCCTTAAGAAACAAAAAATGAAAGAAAATGAATGTAGTTCTTCACTTATGTCGGCTCTGAATGTGTTCAACACCTTTTCTTTTATAGCTCCAACAAATTTACCCTTTATGTTTCTTTATATCCACACTAACAAGGTGGTACCATTTTAAAAGAGAAGGAAGAATCTGGCCAACTTCACAGTTCAGGCTAAAGATTATTTTGCAACAGAAAATGCATTTCTGCCCAACAGCTATCTTCAGTGCACTGATACGATCCTTATTAGCAATTATACATGCACATATACACCACTCTTCCATCAGCAACTTTATTACAACAATGCACAGAATTCTATAAAAGGTATACAGGTGTGTGTTTGATGGAATGACACAAATTCTAGGATTAGCTGACTAGGCGATTCTAGGCAAGCTGAGAAAGTTCAGAGCAGAAATGCCCATTATCTGGTGCCAACAATAACGAGCTAAAATTGGCACATGCAGTATTTTAGCAAACAGAAATCCAGATTTCCATCTTTACTTTATGCTCTACTGACTGCACAAAAACAATTGTTTCGAGAAAAAAGTTCCAGGAGCTACTACCAAAATTAGATCATTGTACAGAAGGGCTATTCCTATTTCCACAGGAAAAAGGCCTTTTCTTGTGCTCAGGAACCAATACAGAATGATTCATAATGGACTTATCATCTTAAGCAAATGCAAATGTAACATTAGTTTCTTCTAAACTAAACCGATTCCAACCAATTTCATTAGTTTGCAAGAGACACTTAATCAAAAGCTAACTTCTAGTCAGCATGCTATTATTTCTAGTGCCAGCAAAATACCAGACCATTAGTCCTAAGCATTCACCACAACAGAGATGTTCCTAAAGCACTACTGTGTTGACAGCAAGAATGCACAAACCCTTCTCACAGTTTATGACCATTAACTTATAATGCCCCATTTGCAGTCACTATATCAATTTAATGCTATTAGACTAAACCTCAACTTTAAATGGCCTTAATGGACCCTACATGCTTTCTTCTCCAGTGATAGCTATTGGGGGGGGGGGAGGAACCTCTCAGATACTGCTGCTTAGACAAAACCACATTTGCAACACTCCAAATTCTGGCCTGTGTGGGCACAGGAGGATAGATTTCCCTCTCTGTAATCTTACACACTTCTAAAAAAATGTCTGAAGGGAAAACAGAGCAGGCAAAGCCTGATTTGCATACTACATTTGAAAAGAAAAGAAAAGAAAATCTAAACTTGTTAATAGTGAACCTCATGAAATGGTTTATTTTGATAGTCCCTGAATGGTGTTGTCATACAGCATAATTAAGGCCTGCAGAACTATTATCAAAACACAAGCAGAAGGCATTCTCTTGCACGCTGACGGCTTCGCCGCTGCCTACTCTGAACTGCCAGCTTCCCACAGGATGTCCTTCGAATGACCAGCTGGTTTCCAAACACTGACACCAGGCATATGGTGCAGAGTCAAGCCTTGAGGGTGAAGCGCAAGGGCGTACTCCACCGAGCAATCAATTAGAAGTAACAGCCATTTCCCTCTCTCTGGGAGGAAAGCATCTATTCCCACCATAACACATTGCCAGCACACTGCTGCTAAGTATTTTGAATGCCATAAAACTTGTGGGAAGCCAGCTCATGTGAAAACTCTATAAATCTGTATCACAATGATTAGCTATAAAGAATGCTAATTAAGGAAGGATTGTGGAGTTAATGGACGTGGACAAGAGCACTGCCAAAGTCTTTCAACATAAGCACACAAGAGGCCTGATTGATCAGGCTAGTCCAACATGCTCCCCTTTTATTAACTGGGCAAATGCCTCTAGGAAGCCAAAAACACAACATGGTTCTTTTCCCTTATGTTTCCCGGGAACCAATACAGAAAAGTAACTCAAATATGTCAAAAACAGTCCCAATGACTGTCAACCTGTGGTGGGCCTTCCAATTTTGCAGTGAGGTAAGAACTGCAAATGCTGAGCAGTTCACCTGAGTCATTCACAAGAATCTGTCCACCACTGCTGCAGTTCTTCATGGCCCAATCCACCAAAGAGGCTGCCTAAGCCACAATTAAGTTAAATTCATTTCTGCATGGTTTGCAGCATATGGTTACAGGATGTGAGCTTGGAATAACATTGAGCCCTCTGTTCAACCATTCACATTTTTATATTTTTATTACTTATATGACACCCGAATGAATGGCAAAAATTTATACTGAAGTAGAAAGAGATAAAAAAACAAATTGGATCATTCATCCATTTGCATTGGTAAGCCTGGGTAAAATTACAAGTCTTCAACTGGTGCATATTTTATTACCAGTGTTTTCGATCTTCAGTGCCCAGTACTATCACTCCACGCTTTGTCTCAAATAACAAAGACAGGGCTTGGTTATTTCGAACCAAAGGTGCAGAGATTACATGAGTTCTGATCAATAGCCCTGGAGGCCTCAAGACTCTAAAGCTATACAGAAATAAGAATTATCTAGGTGTCGCTGGTACAGCAGCTTCAGCATAGCTAGTTTCTATTTGCCCAAATTGGTTATTGGCATGCTGTAGAAGGGGAAAGTGAGGCATCAAATGGCTGTGAGTCACAATGGCTATAAGTTGCTTCCAGTATCAAAAGGGGACATGCCTACCAACACCAGTTACAGCCAGTTTGGTCTAGTATTTAGGGAGCCAGACTCTTATCTGGGTGTACCGGGTTTGATTCCGCCCTCCCCCATGAAGCCAGCTGGGTGACCTTGGGCTTGTCACAGCTCTCTTCTGAGCTCTCACAGCCCCACCCACCTCACTGGGTGCCTGTTGTGGGGAGAAGAACAGAAAAGCTTTGTCAATCAGCCACTTTGAGTCCCCTTAAATGGGTGAGAAAAGCAGGGTAGAAAAGCCAACTCTTCTTCTTCCTCTCCTTTCCTCTTCTTCTACTCCTCCTCCACCCCTGAAGGCATCTGGATGCAACCAAGGGTCAAAGTACCAGAAATGTCACTCTCGTGCTTCTCTGAATTATGAATTAAGTTTCTCCCACATGACCTGACAGCTCTCATTTATTGCAAGGTATTTATCCAAAGTTCTTTACCTCTTGATAGTATTTGTATTAACCCGTGATAGTTCTTGACAGCTTAACATCCTCGATTACTCTGCAACACTCACGATAAGAACTGACACAGAACTATTAGCAGCCTTCTTATTTCCAATCTGCGAGGTCACACGAAACTGCCCTTCTCTGAACCCTGCAAGATTTCCTATAGGCGCTGCTCTTTTCCACTTAATGTATTTCTACAGGTTTGTCTGACTGTTAAGATTGGAATCAGATTCCTGCTAACTTTTAGTTACTGATAATGTACCCCTTAGAATATGACAAGTAACTTCTCCCTTTAGTGAAAGATTTTGGTAATATGATATGAAACATTTTTTGGTGGTATTCTTTTTCAAGCATGATAGCATTTTTTTTTCCTGAAACAGAGAACACGCACAGATCCTCAGCTGAAAGTTATCTTTCGTTTCCTCAGCTTAAACGTGCCAGTGTCATGACACAGTGACTATTCCCTTGTACTAGAATACTCTGTTTAAGTAGGACATTAAAGGAACAGTGCAATAGGTTGATGTCCCCAGTTGAGTTGTTTAGCATGCATGATTTGCCTAAATGCCGTGAATTCAGGTCAGTAATTACAGATGACACCCATCATAACATACCGTTGTAACCAAAGCAGTTATCTATTTCACATGAGTGACGAGGTTCAGGCCTCCCAATTAAATTGACCATTAAATGAACACAAGAATTTCCCAGCAACACAAATGTTCCGAAGATTGCATCAGAAAAGGTAGGAGGTTTTGAGTGAAACTGTAATGAATTCTGGAAACAGTTTTCTTTAGAATTAGACAACAAACAGAGTTAAATCTAATTGACTGGAAAGCCTTCCTGAATCAACTACAATGATTAAACAATGCACAATCTACACTGAATTTAAACCAAATACAGATCATTTACAGCTCTAAATTGCAAACGGCTAACATCACTGTCAAGGCAAATCATAAGTTCTACTACAGATCTTTTGATAACGCACTCAGCATTATCAAAGGATCTGCAGAAAAACTGAACAAGCTATTGTGCATGTTAATGTCTGGTGCATTAATCAGTAGGCTGCCATGAGTAATACAGATACCAAGAATCAAGCAAGCCATATAGATGCAGTTCTCAGAGTTCTTGTTCAAAGATCCAGTAACACCCCCCCCCCAGACTGATTTTCAAAAAGCCTTTCTAAAGACTTTGACTCCTGCTGCTCCTTTCAATATTTCAGTTCCCATTTCTTCTGTCCTCCCTCCTCTTGGTTCTGCTCAGATTTCATCAAGAAATAAAATAATATGCAAAAGATAAACACCACCACAAACTGTACACCGTTTCAGCATGGCTAATAACATGACCTCACAGACATTACTGAGAAGTAACCGAAACCCCATCAAGGCCCCATTTTCAAGATTCTGAAGCTAAATAGTCTACCTTCAAGAAAGATCCAAACTTTGGAAACCTCTTTAAAGCCCCTTCCACAAACAGAGGTTCAAAAAAATGTGTGACCTTTCTGCATGCATGAAGCCACCACGTAGATAAACCTTTCGCACCTCTAGTAGAGTCCTTTGCTTCTAGTGAGCCATCTAGAACCATTTCTAGAGAAATGGCTAGGAGCTGAGCTCAGGAGGAAATGCTGCTCTCCACATCTGCCATCAGAAGCACTCACCTAATTTAGCTTGTTTATAAGGCCACTTTTACCAAGAAGTAAAGCCACCTTTATCATACAAGCCCCCTCTAACACCAAGAAGCCTTCTCCTTTATGATAATGTGGTGGTTGTTCAGTTGTGACTGACACTCCCTGTGACTAGTGGGGAGGGTGTCAAAGAAGAAAGAGTCCCTTAAGGCTGCACATACCACATGAAAACATACCTATGGAACATAATAAAGCATGCAGGCATGCACCGCAGCATTCACAGAGGACAAAACATATTCAAGCTCTTGGGTACTGAGTTTGGACGTGTAGGGAAAGATGCTGCTCACTTTGCCCATTACAGGGCACAAGCAACTGGCAAGTACAAATATTAAATCCCCTGTTTGGACATCCAGGACAAATGATTTGCTCTCCAAAAACACGGGATAAATAAAATGGGGTGGAGGGTAGACACTGTGCTTGGATGCAAAAGTTTAAATCTTTCCAACCAGCCAATGTCCTGGTGAAAATAGAAATGTCCCCTTCCTATTTCATCAGACCGTTTTAAAAGCTTCTCATAGCCAGAATTTCCCCCCTGCCCTCTGTTTCTTGCCATGCATGTGAGAGAGACAGACAAGAGGACAGAAAAGCTAGTTCTTTTTAGCATGCTCTTCCCAGAGGGTGGAAAAAAGAAGACTATAGCCCTTTAACAAACAAACAAACAAACAAACAAAAAAGAGTAGTACCAGTAATCTCACCCTGTAGCAAGTAGGAAAATGATAACCAGTATGGCACTGGACAATGCTGAATGCACTTATAGCTGTGCATGTAACCATGTATTTTAGATCTAATGCTGACTTCCCACAAACCCACTGGCTACTCCTCAAAGGTCAGATGAGAACATTATGAGTAAAAGAGAGACTGGGAAATAGTAAGACAGCAGCTACTGTTGCTTTATTAGAAACAGTTCTAAACATTTCCTGTGTTGCAAACTGACCATTAGGAAGAAAGAAGAGGAAGGGAGAGAGGAGATCATGGCCAAATGCTTGTAAACATTTCATATTAAAAATAACACATGACTTTCAAAGTAAATCAAAAGGTTGCTAATTCACACAAAGTACTAGAGATTTAGCATTATCCATTTGGCGTACTGTTCAGAAATGTGCGGAATGCTGTAAAACATGGAAACCACAACCCGGCAGCAACCTTGCCCTGCTCCTGGCAGTGTCTGTTGTTTCCCACACAAAGCCCCAAATCTGACCCTTCTATGAAACTTTTACATTAGTAAAAATAGAACAGTTGGGAAACTGTGGGCACTTCTAGGTTTTCTGCTTTTAAAAAAGAAAATCACAAACAAAGTAACAATCGTCTGCAGTTTCAGTCCTTGGTAATCACTGCATGTCAAGACAATTACATTTTTTCCTCTTTTATGAGTTGTTTTGACAGTACTTTTCAAATGTTATGTACAATGCACCCTAAAAGGGAAAGAAAATGCAAGTTCCAAGATGCATTAAGTGGAAAATTTTATTTTTGTTTCCCTCTCCCACCCTTTTTTGTATAAAGCACCATTTTTCCGTTACTTAAAGCATACAGTATATGAATTCTAGTCCCTTAAAAAAAATCACTACCTTTCTAAGAAGTATTACAAGTAGGAGAGATGCTGCCTCAGAAATTCAATGTATACACAGTAAAGAGTGGGAAGACATAAGCACTATTTTAGGGGCTGAGGCACATTCCTTCATGTTACAAATGTAGATTTTGTAATAAGGGAAGAATTTCCATTCTATCCCCTGGGTTATAGATTATTTATTTTTATATATAATGTTCTCCCTCTCCCTCTCCCTCTCTCTCTCTCTCTCTCTCTCTCACACACACACACACAC
>MTQE01000401.1:18268898-18290264 GCA_014337955.1 Aspidoscelis marmoratus
TCCTATAGCCAAATTTCTTTGAAATCCAAGAGGAGCTGTCTTTTTCTGTTCTGTCATAATGCTCCTATTTGCCTTTCCCTTGGCAATTCAAGGAAATGCTATTTCAAGGAGAGTTAAAATACATTTCATTTACAAGATAAAAGATAAATCTTCCAGGTCCAGAATAATAAAGATCCAGCTAGAGCATGTTATGACATGGCGTAGAAAAACCATATTGTGGGGGAATGAGGATCATGTATATGTTCCCATTGTTCCCCACATGGTCATTCTCACTCTTCATTTTTCTCTATCCTGGCACAGAAATACCGTATTTCTTTCTCCTCCTCCCCTTGCCAAATACCCCTCCCTGTGCAGTCAACAATTGGACTCTATTCTATCCTTCAAATCATTACTTCACTGGGTCAGGAAAGTCAAACTCCACCCTTCGTATTTCACTGCCACTGCATTAGAACATTTATTCCCTTGGTGACATTACTAGTCATAGACCATTTGTTCCTTCTCCCCCTCCAGCCTGTATCCACCCAAGCACAGCTTCAATTTGTCCTTGCCGTTTTGTACAACTTTGCAATATCAAAACAGGGTGAAATGGGGGAGACCTCAGTAAAAAAGGAGGGGACATAAGAGGGATCAATTTTAATGGTAGTGAAGACGGTGGCCAGAGAGTTGCCTCTATCTCACCTACCCCTGCTGAGGTATCCACAAACTCAGTGGTGATGTGGGACAAAAAGGCTTGCAACGACAGAGACCTTGATCAAGGCTTCCTTGGGAACTGCTGAGATCAGGAGTACATGAAGGAGTTCCTGCTCCAAAGCACTCAGCTTGGAGACTGTCTTAAAATCAAGAGGGAGAGAGGGAAAGCAAAACCTTCCAAAATCCAGTGTATCTCTTCTCCTTTGCCTTGGTTATTTGTAAGCGTTTGTACTGTATGATGGCCTTGGAAGAAACCGCTAAGTGAAAAGGCAGCATGTATGCCTCCAATCTCATCATGAAATAGGGGTATTACTTGCTCTCATTCACCTTTAGCCTATTTCCACCCAGGCACAACTTCAGTTCCACATCGACCACATCATAGAGACACTTTGGTCTTGTGGTTAGAGTGCCAGGTTCATATCTCAGTCTCCAGATTTGATTCCACACTCCTTCATGAAGCCAGCTGGGTGACCTTGGGCTAGTCACAGCTCTCTTTCTGAGCTCTCGCGTCCCTACCTACCTCAGGGTATCTGTTGTGGGAAGAACAGAAAGCTTTACCAGCTGTGTTGAGTCAGCTTAAATGGGTGAGAAAAGTGATGAATAAAAGCCACCTCTTCTTCTAGAAGGCCAGATCTGAATTTATTTTCTTTGTAATTGCAGTTTTGCAGAAATGTGCAATTTCAAAGCACCAACAATGGGGGAGAACTCAATCAAAAGGGGGGGATATGTGAGTGCATCAATATTTATGGTAGTGAAGACAGTGGCGAGCAAAACAGACTCCCCTCACCTGCCCCCACTGAGAAATCCACAGAGGCATGTGTACCACACTGAAGTTGTGTAGAGCTGGTGGCAAACTCAGTGATAACCTGAGGCACTGTTGGGGTAAGGATACTGTTCCTCCAAACAGGCATAGCTGATACATATCCTAACCGGCATGCACCCCACCAGCAGCAATTCTTGAAGAAAAATGATAGTCTATATTGTGATGTTTGCCCCTAGAGCTGCTAAAGCAGAGTTCTGGTTTTCCAGAACTTTTTAATGAAAGGAAACATTGTTTCCTGCATGTATTGCTAAGGAAAAATGGAGGATAGATTGTCAGGTATGGGAAAGAAAGTAAATGGAAGATACATTGTGCTCTTTGCAAGGGTTGGAAAGAAAGGATGACACAGATAAAGTGTAACTTCCACTGTGTTTTCCCTCTTGTTCTCTTGTCCTTCCTGACTACAATGGTCACAATGAAGTCTGTCATCAGACAGGAGGAAATGGGGAGCATACCCCCAAAAGTATGGTTTACTCCCAAAATAGATTGGCTGATTATTCTCACTTTCCAAAATAAAACAAGCTAATGCTCTAAACCAGGAGAGAATTCACTAAGTCAAAATATACGTTATCTTCAAGTTCAGTGATTTGTTCCACAAAAGGGACAGAAACCCAAATTCTTGTTGGTAGAAACGGCATATGGCCTCTAAACTGCCCTGCCAAAGTATAGCCCTGATGTGCCATTTTGTTCTTCTGATCAGAAAACTGTTGTCTTATTTACTAAACAACTAGTTTATTTAGATTAGAACATAAGGGGGCCTTGCTGGTTCAGACTAGACATTCTCAAGTAGAAGGTAAAGGCAAAACTTTACACAGCTCTCTACTTCCTGCAGATGGCCTTTAGAAGTATCCTCCTTGCTCCTCCAACCTGGAAGCAGCACCTAGGCATCCATTCTAGTAGCTACTAATACATCTGTCCTTTGCGTGTTTGTCTAAACCTTTCTTAAAGGTAATCAAACTGCTTGCAGCCCCTTATGGTAAAGCATTCCTGCCATTCCTTATCAGAATGCATTATGATATCTCATTCCTTATTCTGCAAACATCCCAGCATCTCTGTTTCAAAGATCAGGAAACTGAGGCACAGTGTACAATCTGCTATCTGTTGGAAATTCCTTCATCTCAGTTACAAAATACCAAACAAACTGATTTTTTCCTTTTTCTTTTCTTTTTAAACCTATTTTTTATTTTCTTTTACTTTTAAACTGTAACCTTATTTAAAACTAACAGTAATACATGGCAATACGGCATAAACATTTACAAAACATATTCATTTTCCATTCCTGGCTTCCTTGGACATACATCATTTAGAATTGAACGGATCACTCTCACATATGAAGAAAATCTCTAAAATATTATTTATTATTGACTTACTTACTTACTTAATATATATTGCTCCCAAATAACTGAGATTCTCTAGATGGCTTACAAGTCATCCATTAAAACATGGATTTTTAAAAAATATACACATACACACAGTCATATATGCAATTATAAATCAAACAATATTATTAAAAAGAAAAAACAAAGTTAAAAACTTTTACACATTTCACTTTTGAAATTATTATATCTTCTGACATGTCCCTAAAAATTGCAACAAAAAATTCCATATTTAATTCATCAGCCTCCTTTAAGAGCAGGCAGCTCCAAGCAAATGAAAGCTTGTCCAGTTTCCCAGTGCATTCTGGGAAATGTGCCATTCCAACCCAGAGCAGCTCTCTGCAGCAAAAGGCACCTTCATCCATCCCCCACCCCCTGACAGCCATCACTTTAACCTCTCATTTTCTATTCTTTTGCTTGCTGGTCAGTGAGGGAGAGAGACTATTCTTCACTACCATTTGTTTGCCCCTATTTTTATACTGTTTTCTGTGTGCCCAGCTGTCACATTTTGATTTTGTATAAAATGTAAACAAAAATAAATCTGACTTCAAAAGCAACCTTTCATCATATGAATACATTTTATCCTCCAAGTTCTTGGTCTCCCGTGTTTAATATTTAGAGTTTCATTCCTGACTTTACTTTCCAGAAAGTAAACTCCACTGAGACAACAGGACTACTTACTTCTAAATAGACTTGTTGAAGACTATTATGTATACAAACAGCCACTGCAAATAACTCTTCTTTAAATGTTTTGTTCATCCACAAAGCAAAAATGTTAGCATGATTTAAATGTTTTGACTGATAAGCAATAGACTTGAATTACAACTAAAGGTCCTACCTTCCAGAAGTCAAGAATGTGATTGCCTTTGCTCACAGTGCTGGCTGTTTTATTATTATTTTACAAGACAGCATTTTATTTGTCTAGCATATGACATGGAGCTGGTAGCCAATTTTCCTGAGCAGTAAGTTCAAGACTTTTTCTTCTTCTTCTTGCTTATGAAACCTAACACTACTTTGCTGAGCACTAGGCCCCGGGCTTTCCAATGTGGCTTAACAGTAATTATGCATATGCTAAAAAGAAAGAAAAGTGTTAAAAGTTCCTTACACCTAATGACATGCTTTTGGCTCTTAAAGGGGCCATCATAAAAATGGATAAAGATAGCAGAAGGAAAAAGGCAACAAAGCAGGGAAACAGAGCTTAAAAAGGTAAGTAATGTATCCACCCAAAGAAAGAAAGAAAGAAAGAAAGAAAGAAAGAAAGAAAGAAAGAAAGAAAGAAAGAAAGAAAGAAAGAAAGAAAGAAAGAAAGAAAGAAAGAAAGAAGTTTGAGCTAAAAAAGAAAATCTAGACATATCATAAGGTGCCATTCCTTTAAATCAAAAGACTAATAATTTGTTAGGCTCCTGAGAGAGGTTTTCTGACCCTTGTTCTCACTTCTCCTTACATCTCCAAACAAACACCCAGTGTCCCAATCATCCTGCCTCAGTCTCCAGAGTGAATCCCTATAGCCGAGGCAATGCTCTTTCCTTCCCACCCCATGTGCGACTTATGTTTCTGCTTTTGCTGGCGACACACTGGAGCCAGACCTTTTCCGTTCAGGGGGAACTCTGCTACATGTCGCTAACGACAACACAAACAGAGCCTGCCCCCTTCTTGCTGAGCCTCACTACCCACCATGAGCACAGCCCTATGGCCAGGATTTATAGCAGTTATCTAAGAACCAATTCATAGCAAGCTACAATGCCACTACTGATTAAATGTGTGTGTCCCTGGGGGTGGGGGGGGGCAGAGAGAGAGAGAGAGAGTTGCCAGTTAGTACCTAGTTTTCAGTTCTTCTGCCTAAATCCTGAACTCCGTTCTTCAGGCACCACAATGCCAGCTTCTTCAGAACACTTTCATTAGAAAACAGCACAAGCTGTTGCTCACACAGGCGAAAATGAACTCTGCTGCTGTTCAGAAAATACAGTGTCCTGTTCCTTGCTCCTACAGAACACTTCTTCCTAGGAATTACAACCAATTAGACATTGATACATCCTCCATTCTAACTAGTATACAGTATTGTACCTTTGGAAAAAAAATTGTTTCTTTTGAGCAACATTCACATGATTCTCCGCTAAGGGCACTTTATGCCGCTTGAATGGGTTGCATAAAGAGCCCTCCACATTGGTGAAAATCATGTTTACTCCCACTTCAAGAGCCCTTCACACTGCCAGAGTGGTGCAAATTGGCTTACACATAAATGAGAATGAGGCTCCACAGCCTTCTTTGAAATAATAGCAAGCTCATCCCTCACACCCACCCACCCCCCACTTTTTTCTTCCTTTTAAACTGAGATCAGAAACTAAGACCAAGAGGTTAATTCAGTTTGGAAACACATTCACTGGTGAAATATTTAGTGACACTGGAATCTAACTTTCTGGCATGTCAAGTCTGAAAATGCACCAGGTTTTGTCTGAAGGCATGACTTGTTTTCTGAATCACAAGGGAAATATGAAAAACGATTAGATATCCTTCTTCCCCCTAAATACTATGCCACTGAAGTTTGCCTAAATGCCTGGCTTTATTTGCGTCTTTTTTAAAAAGAAAAATATGTAGTATAGTGCAAGCACTGATTGTAAGAAAGTTGTCTGAATGGTTAAAAAATGAAAATGATAGAAGCAGCAGCCCTGTTTGCAGTACAGAAGCCCTGTAGGTCACTCACAGCACCTTCATCTTCTGTTACGACATTGCCAAAGTCTGCCATACGGAACCCAATTCCGGATTGTCACAGGAAGGAGAAGAAGAGTTTCCAAACAACCATCATTCACACGCCCCATCTTTAAATATCTCCTCAAAAGCAGAAGACATTCCTCTGAGGCACAAAGAAGCTTCTAGTGAGAACCTTGATGATGATAGTGATGATTTCACACATGAGAAGAATAGTTTTTTATTATTATTATTTATTTATTTATATCCCGCCCTATACCTAAAGGTCTCACGGTGAGTAACAGCATTTAAATTCAAACACAATAAAACAATAACAGTATATAATTTCTTAATATGCAGGACTATAAACAAGGGGAACATCTGACAACTTGGATGGTCTCAGCTTAATAAGATGCCTCCATTCTCTTGCACAGCATATTCACTTCTTAAGATACTTAACAAAGGAGCAAAAGGGGGAAAATACATCTAAAATATGTAATTTAATTGCATCCCTCCAGTTCAATATATACGATAATATACTTTCAGTGCTGCTCCTCTGAAAATTCTATGCAACCTTGCTTTGCCTCCTAAAACGAAAGTATTGTTCACACTAGTGATAGGTTTCAGATCTATTTTTCCATAAAAGGAAATAAAGCTACATCCAGAAATACCCCTGTGCCACAACACTCTTGAAGGAAGAAGAAGGAGAAAGTGATTTTTGTTTATTCTACATCATTTTGTTTATTCTGTGCTTCATTGGGGACCACCTCCTGGGCTGTTCTGACAGTTTGCTAAACTTCCAAAGTACAAAAAGGAAGATAAATTGATGAAGGTCATTTCTCCATCTTCTGATGAAGCACAAGAACTATTTTAAGTTCCATGCCATTACGGAACTGCCATCTTTCTCTGCCTTTTCCTTGGCATAATTTAAACATTTTTATCATTAAATATTACACAGTAATCCAGGTGATTCCCCATATAACTTATCTCATGCTCCAGCATGTTGCTATAACCCATGTAATCAACTGGACGTGTTTTACAGGACATTAAAGATGGGTGTTGTTGTTTTTGCTTCCAAGTACAGAGTCTCCAAATGCAGTCAATAATTATTTAGTGGAAAACAATAAAGAAAAGAGAGGCAGAACAATATAGTGGTTAGAGTGCTTGGTTGTTATCTCTACTCAAACACAAAGCACTCTGGATGACTTTGCACGAGTTACTGAATGTCCAACCCTTTCTGCACTGGAAATTATTCTGGATTCCATCCTGGAATAGGAGTCTGCCATCTGCATGCTGGTACAGAATACAGCCGGGCCTGGGCAGGGCCTGCTGCTGTCTACATTAACATGAGAGAGCAAGCCCCAATTTGGATATATACTGGAATAAGGCCTAGTGCAGAAAGGGTCTTCTTTACAGGAAAGAAAGGACAGCCATCAGCAAACAAATGCCCCAGATGTTCTGATAGTTCAGCCTGTAGAGGTTTTTCTTCTAAAAGCTACTTCGCAGGGGGGGGAAAAAATCCTTCACAAAGTTATATTCTGTTTTGGATGCTACATATCTGGTTACTTCTCTACACTGCCACGCAGAAGGGGGGACGACCTGCATTGCAAGATCCATGTAAGGAAGGGGGCTTGTGTGTCAGAAATTTGATCATTTGTGAAGCAATCTTTGGGCACTTTGCACTTTATTAAACATTCTGTTAGACCACTTTTCCTTCTCACCCACTTGCTTTGTCTCCCATGAACACGTGGAAATAAAGTTATCAGCCACCCTTCAGTATGGTTGTCAGCATTCAGATACCTTTTAGAACCACACCTTTGTTCTTTATACAAGTCATGTATGGACACACCAGAAAAAAATAGAGGAAAAACATTAATAAATAATATTAAAGATCATCTGCAATTTTAATGATGAGCTATTAAACGAACTGTAAAACACACATAACTCCTGGTACAAGACTGTACATTGTCAAAATTGGCATTAAAGTGTATGGAGATAATTAAGCAATAATGACCCGGCATGGGGCATTTCCTGGGAATTAATGACCAGTTAGGAGGAGCTGATGTCTCAAGGCAAAACCAAGGGCCATTAACTCTGAATGGTCATTAATACTCAGGAAATGCCCTGTGCTGAGGTCATCATTGTGGATGTAAGACAAAAATGAGAGAAAAGTAATATGTCTATGGATTTTTGTTGCCAATATTTAAGTCTGATGGAGCTTCATTTAAAACCCACTTCGCACTTAGGATTCTCTACATTAGTCCAATCAACTACTTGAACCATCTCTCAGGAATAAGTTCTTCCAAGACCGCCTACAACTCTCACAGCATTTGCACTGAGCACCAGAAATACTAAATAGCAAGATTACCTATATAACCAAGATAATTAAATATAAAATGCAAATTATTAATAACCGAAGTATTTATCACCTGTTTGTTTATATTTTCTCACTCCCTGTAACCCACAGGTCTCGGGGTGAATTGCATTTTTTTAAATAGACTAGTTTAAAAGATGCTGTGGTTGTTCAGAATATTATTTCCATACATGTGTGCCCTTTGAGTATTATTTTACCAGTATCATAATAACAAGGAATAAAATCATAACAGAAAGCACAGGAAAATGAAATTTGGTTGACCATGGAAACAAGTACTGATTATCATGAAGTATTTGAAATAGTTTTGTCAGTTTCCCTGACACTTGATTTTCCATTCTGACATACTCAGTCTACCAGATAAAGACACCTGCTGTTTATGCACCTTTAAGGTTACAGCTACATTTCTAATGACATAATTGAGTGCAGTAATGTTCAGTTCTGAGTAAACATGGTCAGGATTGCCTCGAAAAGCCATTCACGTCAGCATCAGTTTTTAAAATCTGTGCTACCTCTGTCAATAGGTTTTCTCAGTCTTATAATACCATATTACTTCTGCACTTTAAAAAAATCCTACTTTACAGTCATGACTATCTTTTCTAGGAATTCTTTTCAGACCTTGCCAATCAAGTTGATGAGAACATCCATATCTACAAGTCCAGGAATTACAGCAGAGATCTTCCCATTAATCTGTTATTAGACTTCACTCGGGTCAACAATGGCTTTCTTCTGTTCACTTTTCATATTATATTAGTAACATTCAAAAGTGAAGGTCTTCTTGTAGTTCCATTACCCACATATATGTGAGGGGTAGTGGCACACAGGAGGGGCTTCTCTCTGCCCTCCCTCCTAGCTTTGGAATAGTCCCCAATAAAGGTACATCACATGTCAACTGGTTATGGTTTTTGGCCCCTGATTAAAATTTACTTCTTCACCTTTGATTCATAATTCCTCTGAACACAGTCCTGCCAGAGTGGGAGGGTAGGCTATATATAAATATGTTCTAGTGTCTGTGTTTTGTCATATGCTGTGACCTGCCATGAGACTTTCAGGCAAACAGCAGGATACAAATGTTATAAAAGAGATAAACTAAGAGATGCATTCCACAGCAAACTCTTGATTCATTACTTCAGGTAAGAAATAGTTGACTATTTACTCCTAACTTTGAAGGTCTTACAACTCAAAGGCAGGGACAGTGAGGGAACTTCTTAAGGTCACAGTCTATGCTGTATTTCCAAACCTGAAATCATGAGAGTACTTACTAGGAACTGATTCCTATCAAAATAAGTAGGTCTTCCTTCCAAACAGACTTGCCAGTACTGCATTAAAATAGCACTTCTCAAAATAACAATTTTGGCATAGATCTTCTCTACAAAATAGGGAGGACAAGAACTAAATAAAGCATGATGGGACACACAAAATATTGCAACTATATGTTGGTAGAGATTTTTCCCAAAAGCAGATTAAAATAGTACATGGTAAGGCGTTCTGATGACAAGGTTTGCACTCTTTAGTAGATCCCAGTGCAGCTATAAGCATATATACTCCAAAGAAGCTGTATTGCATTTACAATCAACAAAAATTTGCTTCTGAATAGATACATACAAGACTACACTGCTAACCAAGTAGAGAAACAGATGTAAAAGACTGAAGCCAATTAAAGGACAGGTTCCACAATGGCTAAGCAATTGTTTAGGGAATAAAAAGAAGGAAGAAGGAGTAACTGGAAACTTATCACAATGAGAAGAATCTCCACAGTTCTCTACTGGGACAAGTGCTTTTTAATGCATCCATAAATGATCTGGAATTGGGAATTCTGACAACACCAAATTGTGCAAAGTGTAAAACAAAAAGAGTCTTCAAAAAAATCTATGAATATCAGGGGAAAGGGCTTCAAAATGACAGGTGTTCTTCAACACAAGCAAGTATAAAGTGACATACAATGGAGAAAGCAACCCTAAATACTCATACAGAGGTGGATGTAATTGGCTAGGAGAGAGATTTTGACATACTGGTCAATGGAAGTGCTGTCCCATCACTGCATCAGTGATTTTTAAAAGACCAATAGAAATTAGAGATAGTAAGAAATGGTATTGAAAATAATGCTGTCAATATTTTCACGCTTTCATATAAACTAATGGTATGCCCAGGTCTGAAATATTGTATTATGTATAGCTGTGTCACCCCAACTCAAAAATGATATAGAAGAGTTGTGTACAGCTCACAAGAGGGCAACTAAATTTATTTATATTCTATGGGAGTTCTCCTTTGAGAAAAGGTTGTAACTCTGTGGATTTTATAGTCGCACTGGAGGCTGGTAGACTGGATCAGAAAAGGATGCTCTGGTCTGGGATGGACAATCTGCCCGAAGCTAGGATGGATTCCTTCTGGAGTGAAGCAAGACTGTCCACACTGAAATAGCCTGTTATGTGCCAACCGGCAGACTGGCTTCAAAGCTCATGCTGATATCAGAGCTGGCACAGGGGCCCTCTGAATGCTGGGAAAGTATTGCCAAAATGGATCCCTCATGGTGCACCAGAAGACTTCAAAAAAGAGGCTTGCTGGTAGACCGGACCAGGACACGATATAGGTGTTTCTTCCCAGAATTACTGTTTTTATTAATATAGAGAGTTACGTAGACTTGTCTAGTTAAATAATCATGGCATCTTGACTCTGGAAGGACTGGACCACAATATTTCTTTAAAATGAAGGGGTATTCGTCATAAGCCGGTTTGGGCTGGGAGAAAGAACCCATTACTGCCAGAGATGAAATAAAGTACAATAAATATATCAATTTTTTATTATTTTTTATTTTATTTTTTGCTCTATCCCTTGTGTAGCAGTTCCTCTCTTACGCTCTTACCTGGGCAAGTGGCTTCCAGTGGCAAAGACTTAGGAACCATCCACAGAACAACTGAAATGATGTTGAACGACACATGCACATGTCCCCATCCTTATTATACAGATAAAGATAGATATAGATACAAAGAACTTTATTTTTCATAAATTGTTTATTTTTTTAAAAAAAGTCCAAAACCAGATCACTTGGCTATACACAAAGAAATTGCAAACTGCAAATACAGAAGAAAAGTAAACAAGTGTTAAACTGGCTCAGAAGAGAAGGTGGTGTCAGTTGTATTTTCTTCTACATTCGACCCACATAGATAAAGCCTCTCATTTGTAGATAACTGATCTATTGAAGCACCATCTACACAATACAAAGATGTTTTGTATCCATCTTCAATTCAGTTACTCCAGATAATGAATGAAAAATGGGCCCAAAGAAATCCCAAAGAAAAAAGGGAGAGAGCATTTTTAGGCTTCAAAAAGGTGCTTCTGAAAAAAAGTGGAAATTTAAAGAAGTGTGTGCTCTCACTCAGCACACTGAAGCAAACCTTGATCCATGAGAAACAATATCCAATTAGATCCAATTAGTAATCAATGCTGACTGGTGAATTTCTGCAGCACTTCAAAAGGCTGTGGTTCATCTAGTTCTTAAGAAGAGCTTTCTAGATCAGGAGATGCTGAACAATTATCAGCCCACAGACAATCTTCCATTCTTAGGCAAGGTGCTTAAAAGGGTGGTGGAGATGCCATTCTTAAATTCTTGCAGACATTCTTAAATGAAGTGGAATATATGGAATCTTTTCAGATCTGCTCATAGTACCGACGCTGCCCTGGGCATCCATTAAGAAGAGAGACAGGAGAATGCTACCCTGTTGGTGCTCCTTGACTTATCTGTGGCATTTAATACAGTCAACCATAGTGTCCTTTTGAATGGCTTCAGGAGACAAGACTCAGAGGCACTTCTTTTTAATAGCTGTTCCAGTCCTATCTTCAGAGAAGAGTTCAAAGAGTACTACTGGGAGAATTCCATTCATCTCCCTGACAACTGCCTTGTGGGGTTCCCCAGAGATCTATCTTGTCCCTTTTGCTTTTTAATATTTATATGAAACTGCTGGATAGGGTCATCAGGAGATTTGGAACTCAGTGTCACCACTATGAAGATGACACAGTTTTATGCCACCATTCTGTCTTCATCATGTGAGACAGTGCAGGCACTGGAAGCATTAAGGAGCTGGGTACAGGCCACAAGATTATCAGGGAAGTTATCTGGCATCCTCTTATGGATGTGGTTGTTCTCCCCTGGAAAGAGGAGACAAGAGACTTGGGCATTCTGCCAGATTCATCATTGTCTCTTGAGGTTCAGGTAGCAGCAGTGACCAAGAGCACTTATGGTCAGCTCCACCTTACTAGGCAACTGCAGAAAGACCTTCTTTGATAGAAATCAACAAGATCACACTGAGCCATGATCTTCTAACCTCCAGGTTGGATTACTGTAATGTGCTCTATGTGGGATTACCCTTGAAGGTGGTTCAGAGATTACAGCTAGTATAAAATGCAGCAGCCAGGACACTGGCGGGGGGCTTCTAGCCACAGTTAAATTACCCCTATTTTTAAAGATCTGAGTTGGCTCCACATGAGCGTCAGTTCCCAATTCAAATTTTTAATGCAAATCCATAAATCTCTATACAGCTTGGGCCCAAAATATTTGAAGAAGTGTAACCCATACACACCAGTCCACTATCTGAGATCATCTAGCAATATCATTCAGGCAATACTAGCCCTTGACAAGTGGCTTCTAGAAAAAGAGCTTTCGCAGTAATGTACCCCCTCTTACAGAACACCCTTTCAGGGTAGATTTCTGCTGACAATTTCAGGTTTCTGTCGAAACTGCATCCTCACTCAAGCATTTGGGAATTAGGTACTCTCTTATTGATTGACCCATATTTTTCTTTTTGTAGTCATCCAGTATTTTACTGTTGTTTCATTGTCTTATTCTTACAGTGTTAGTGTTTTATTTTGTACCACTGCAGAAATCCTATAATAAATAAATGCATGTGTATATAGATAACACACATCAATATCCTGCAGCAGCTTCTGTTCTAACTTCATGAGCAGGGATTGGAAGAGACTGCCCATACCAATGTCTTCAGAGAAACAAAATCTATACAAAAGACAGGTAAGACCAGAAGCCCACCCTCATTCTATTCACTCACACACACAATCTCTATTCGCGTCAAAAGTAATGAATGCAGCTGTTGGAAATGATGCATTTTTCAGGAAACCCAAATCATTTTACCTAAATAGGCAAGAAGGTACAGTTCTCTTTAGTCAGCACCACATCTACTCTACCAAAGCACATATGCAAAGCCTACTGAACAGCTGAGTTTAATTGCTCAAATATGAAAGCACTTTGCAGAAAGCTATACAAACACTAAACACTGTAACCTAATATTTTTAAAGATTTAGACAGAAACCAAAAGAACACTGTAGCAAAGTTGAGAAACAAAAGCTAAACTTAACTGATTTGTGATAGGGGACCATTTTTTTTCCAGATAAATAAAGGCACAGCTTCCACAGTTGTTAATGGTTCGAACTTTGGTCCATTTCTTTCTTTTTTCTTTTTTAGTTTTTTACACTGCTCATTTTGCAGTTTCGGCCTTTTGTGATCAAGGGAAAGAGCCAAAATTTGCCTGAGTATGAAGCAAGAGGTTCTCCACTACATTTAAGCTTATACATGCAGATGAATAATGTATACCCACAGCTAAATAATGGTTACAGGGAAGTTAACCTATCTATTACCTACTTCAATGTAGCAACAGTTGCATGAGTTAGTAAAATTCACCTTTCCTATTGTAGGTTCAAACTTTGCTCAGTTGACATAAGAGTAAATAAATTAATAAATCCAGACAAAGAAAAGAAACGTTAATGCTGTCATTTTTTAAATTGGAATGATAGCATGTGCATTTTTGTCCTATCATTCACAAACATGGGGGCAGGAGGAAGCACACAAAGCTTGTATTAAAAACTATAACTTTAAGATAATCACACCGAATCAGATTTCAGAACACAGCAGTGCTCCTTAGCTCTCCTTTTGGGGGAAACAAATTCTGTGAGTATTTTAAATTGATATAAAATAATGAATACAGAATGAAAGACTGTCTATAATCACTTTTCTGCATTAGGATTCCCTCCATATCTCTCCTTCCCACCATTTCCAATTTACTGGAAGAAAAAGAAAACAAAAGAACAAAGCACTAGATTACCAGTATTTCATTTTCAGTGATTATACTTGTAGAACTGACTAATAGCTGACAAAAATAAAGTCACTAAATAAAGGAAATTAGGACTTGTTAACACATATAATTTTCAAAACCACAAGTGGAATAAAAGGCAGCAATGCAGAAACTGTTATAGACTGAGATAAAATTATTCAAGTGTGTATTCGAGTAAGTTGCATTTTAATTTAACCCTTTGAAACATTAATCAAACCATGGCTAATTACAGGAATTAAGGAATTAAACGATGGAATCTTCTAAAAGATATTATTTAAAAGGCAGTTTATACAATTACTTGTGTAGATGTTTGCTTTAAAGAGGGAAACATTTCTAGTATAATGAAAAGGGCCTTAGAAAATTAAATTAACAAGGGGGGACCAGGCTGATATGAAACTAAATTAGCATCAAATGCAAATTACAGGGTACTTAATGGTAGAAACAGGTGCAGAGAAGGACCCTAAATGAGATAAATGAATAAAACATCCCTCCGCACAAATGTGGAAGCTGACACAAAGTCAATGATATGAATAATTCAGCAGTCTCCGCACTGCTGTTGAGGTCAGCTTTCCTTGACCTTTGAAACAGGAAGTAAAATTCTGTCCAAATTTGAATGACTAGAAATATACTGGTCTTTTTTAAAAAAGAAAGAAAGCAGGAGGAAATTAGGTTTTTACAAAATGTACAAATAATATAGCATGGTAGCAAAACATTACATATATACATCACCAGGACAAAAAAAAATGTTTTGTAATTCTAAAATCATTGTGATTTTAAAACATTTGTTTTAATATGCTACCCACTGGAAGGTTTATATGTCAGAATATTCAGGTCAAATAATGATCAGAATATGTACAGTACTAAATGGTTTCAACCTTGTTTAAAAATACTTCAGTTATGCTTGAGCAGGTTATTAATAGTGTCAGAAACATTCTATATTCCAAAGATCAGTAGGAGGGGTTTCTCAAAAACAAAAAGAAATATGTTAAGGCTGTTCAAATTAGTTGTGCAAAGCTGAGCAATCCATCATTTAGCCGGCTGCTAGAAATCTGCCTACAGAAGACACAAGGAGGCCCCTTTTTTGAAACCCTTTCTCCTCTAATTCTTAACTAAAAGGAAAACAAAACTATTTTTGCTTTAAGCCCTTACCCAAAAAATTATTTTCTTTCAAACACAGACTTAGGCGTATATATCACATTTAAGCTATAAATGGCAACACTTCACTTTCAAACTGGTCCATGAAGCAATTAAGGAAGCAACTCTGAATCTTTGCATCTAAATCAGAACATGTCCTTACCCCACCATTTAGAAGAGAGAGGGAGAGAGAATGATAATGAAGTATTCCACTTTACATAATATCTGACTAAAGGTGCAATCCTAACTTCAAATTAAACTTGGCATCACTAGTGACAAACAAGATGTGACTAACAACTAGTTCATCTCATCTGAAAAGAACAGAGGACCATTTACTAAGGATATAATATGAATGAGCTCAAGCATCTCAATATACTTTTTCCCATTCATGATGTTAAACTATTTAATTAGCTTTTCTTTTATTTGCACTTGGCAGGTACAGCATTTGTACTGTACATTATATGTGTCGTTTTAATATGTCCGAAGGAAGGGTCACACAAAAACACCTCCTGGTGGAAGAGTTTCTTTATAACAGCGGAGTCCAGATAGTGGCTGGTCTGACAGTAGCAACATTAATGATGCACATTAATTAGATTGACAGAACAGTTCCTGGCAGTGTATTTTGAAGTGCGGTAAACCAAACGCTGCTTATTTAGGGTTTTAGTTAATGACAAACCTGAGCTTCGGTTTTTGTGTGCAAAGTGGCTCTCCTTCCCTTCCCCCATTCCAAATGGGGGCTGTGAGAACCCAGCTGTTTCTCATTTTGAACCAGCCCGTTTTCCTAGTGCCAAGTGCTAAAAAGAAAAATAATCTGGGCAATCCACAACTACATGCTCTCTCAGAGACAAGGAGGGGGAAATTGGATTGTGGATCTAAATGAAGTCACTCCTGAAACTTCCCAAGAATGAGAGGAAGGATAGTGGGGGTAGCAAAGGTTGAAAGAATACAGGGAAACTAATTTTGAAAGCAAAACATTAGGCACTCAAATATTGAGGGTGGGGTTGGGGGGTCATGCACATATCACTTTCCCCTGAACTCTTAACTCTAATTGTAATGAATATAACATTTACAGTGGAGAAACTCTGGATAGCAGCTGATAAAAGAAAGTCTATAGCAAAGAGTGTTGGTTAGTTAACCTCATTTGGGCAAAGACTACTCAGGAAACTGGAGTCCAGGTCACGAACAAAAAGAAGGCCTATAATAGGAGCTAAAAGTCATTTTGGCCACTGCAGATAACATGCCTCTTAGATCAAGGTATCTAGATGGGACAAAAAACAGCTACCGCCTGAGCAACAGAAGCAAGGGCTCATCCATGGAACAGCTTTTCTTGTGCTCAAAGCACTATGTGAGCAATGGAAGTGCTTGTTCATGCTCATCTCTTTGTGCGCAAATGCTTCACGGCATGAACTGGAACCCTTGAGGCACTAAGAAAGAGCTGAGTCTCTTTTGGAAACCTGCCTCTGATCTCCACAGAAGCTTAGACAATCTTTCTGTTCTAAAGAAATTTGATGGATTGATGAGCTGATTTGATTGAGCAAATTCTTGTCCCTTCTGCATTATCCTTTTACAAGTGCTATGTGAGGCCACTGTGCAGAACCTGAAATCTACTGCCTTAAAATTTGGGACCATACTATAGAAGCAACGTGCAAAGACTCCACTGAGTCATGAGCCACTGTACTAAGAAGAAGAAGAAGAGTTGGCTTTTCTACCCCAATTTTCTCACCCATTTAAGGGGACTCAAAGCGGCTGACAAGGCTTTCTATTCATCTCCTCAACAGACACCCTGTGAGGTAGGTGGGGCTGTGAGAGGTCAGAAGAGAGCTGTGACTAGCCCAAGGTCACCCAGCTGGCTTTGTGGAGGAGTGCGGAATCCACCCCGGTATTCCCAGATAAGGGTCCGGCTCCCTAACCGCTAAACCAAACTGGCCCATGCAGCATATTATACAGCTGCTTTACATACTAAGTCATGCACACTGTAGTTTCCCAAAGTACAGCAGGTCCACACCAGAACTAAAGTCTTCACAAGAAGGAAGAAGCACACAGGGTGTTACCTGCCAGCTGGGGAGCTAGGACAAGACAACAGAGATAGCCAAACGCAAAAGGGACAGGGATCCCGCACCAGTGTGTAGGGCAGGGAGACAACTGACAAAGTTCCCCAAAGATTATTACAGCTGAACCTGAACATGAGTTACCACATCAAAGCGCTCTCTAGTCTCTGGCTCCCAAGGCAAGATACAGCAATGTGAATATTTCACCATGAGAGCAGTATATTTCCTACATCACAATAACAGTAATACGGAATACCATTCTTCTTCTGCAATGCAGCAAATTTATATTTCGGGCAAGGTATAAATAATAGTGGCTTTCTTCTGCTTCTAATCTCAGCCTAGCTGAGACACAGCAGTTGGGTACACAGCTCATTCAATATTCTGCTCTACAAAGCACTCAGCTAAGCACTTGTCAGTCCTAGGGATGGCCACGAATAATACTCTGGCATTATCCATGACACAATGATCTATTTCAATTGAATTGAATACCCAAAAATCCAATTCGATTCAAATCTTTTAAGTCTGAATTTAGCAAGATTCGATTTCTATTCACCAAATTCGAATCAATTCGTTCAAATTTTTTATTCGAATCTGCCTATATGAATATCAACAATATTCCACATCTGTACACATCCGCACGTATGCATACACATCCGTATGCAACCTGTAGTTATCCCGTATGCAACGTGCTTTTGTCCCGTACGGATCTGTACAAACGCATACGGATGAGGGAAAATGCGGATCTTCAAGTACAAATCGCGTACAAACCCAGACACAAACGAATGTCCAGATAATTCAGATGAATAGATCTGAAGTTCAAAATTCAATTCAAAAGTTTACACTCGATATTTGGGACATTCTATTTGAGTTCGAATGTCAAAATTCGGCACATTTGATCAGACTTCGAATGCCTATCCCTAATCGGTCCTTACCTGTTGGAGACAAGTGAGTTTGGTAGACAGTTTCATGGCTTCACAGTGTAATTGTTCCATCAGACCCACTAGTTAGCAGTTATTCTTTACAACAGGCATGTAAAAGACAATATTCTATATTTTTCAACTTTTTGTTACTGGACATTTGAGACATCACAGTATTATAGAGCTGGTTTTCTCTTTGATTCCCCTTTGAGTCTATTTTAAAGCTTTCACCTTCTATTCAGTGACATTGGCTAATGTGTCGGTTGTCCCAACACACTTGCACAGGCAGCCCTGCAAGACCCCAAACTGCTTTTCAGGAGACACTGAGCAGTAAGTGGAACGCAAGCATCAGAATAACTGTGATATTCAAAGGAGATCAGACGGTGCTATCAAATAGTCTGAACTTACAATCCATGAACTACATTTCAGAAATTAAACCATGTTACCAGCCCCTGGGATTTCAAAATTCACCTTGCTGGCAGTTCTGGGATCTTTCAAAGCCAACGCGTAGACGGAAGTGCTGATTAGGTAAGTAATCCTCAGTCCTTCTAATAGCATGCTATGTATACAGAACCATGCCCCAGATTGCCTTGGGAGGAAAGAAAATGCATAGGTGAGCCTTTGCTCCTATGCGTGACAAGTACATACAATAGCACTCATAAACTGTATCAAATAAAAAGTGGATATCCCTCATTATATCAGCCACCAAAGTTTTGCAGATCAGTCTTTTATTATCCATTCTAGCTTCCGTATGGAAAGGTGCATAGAATAAGTGGGAAATGCATACGATCCCTGACAACGCTATCTGCTTTTAACAGGAAAAAGAGATCAACTAAATGAGTGCTATTCAGGGCTCCTCAATTAACCTGATTAGTTCAGCACAATGCTTTCATGAATGACACCTTATCTTGAAAATGAATGGGAGGGAGAGGGGAGACTTCCTCCCTTATGGGACGTACATGGGTCCCCTAAAGCCAGAGAGATGTGGCCTATCAGTGATTAGTTCTCCACCCCTGACTCCCCTTCCCTTCTTAAGCAAGCAGGTCACTGAGAGTAGAGCAGGCAGCGCCTGATTAGATTTTCTGTCCTAGGGACAGACCGTGCAGGATTTCATCAGCCCAGGTGGCCTTGGAGAAAGCTGGGAAAGGATGCCCTGTAGGCTACTGCAAGCCCTTCTTTCAGAGTCAACCAGGCACATGATGGGATTGCCTGAGGCAGGCTGCAATTCATTAACCCTTTAGTAGGCGTGGTGGTGGGGGCAGCAGCAGGAGGAGGAGGAGCAGCACACAAATCAAATCTGCCTGGAGGAAAGAAGACAGACTGAGGGGAAGTTTCCTATACTACAAAACAGCATCTTCTCCACATGCAATGCTATTTTAAACTCTCTCATTCTTGACACACTAACGGAACAAAATAGTGTTACTACTGTGTGCATGTGTGCGTGCGTTTCACAGTAACATATTAAATTATAAGATGGGAATGAATTCGAAAAATCCTATAGAAACTTACCAAGAATAATAGTAAGAGAAATATCCAAATAATTTTAAATAGGGCTGGAATCCTTTCCAAATTGTGTTCAACTCATAGGAGGTTTCCCCCCGCCCCTACATAATCAGAAGCTGATTTACATTTAGAAGTTAATTGGATCAAGTGGAAAAGATCTTAAGAGTGTTTCCGTCTTTACAGCACTGTAAAGCTTAAACGTATAAGTATTAGCAATAATACTCTGGCATTATGCATGACACAATGATCTTTAGTGCAAATTCTACCACCGCAGAAAAATACTTCAGAAATACATTGCAGCACCAGTTCCAAATGCTGGCACATGTCTGCTGGCCACACTCCATTCTGGAAATGCAGAAAGCCTATAAGGAGGAGATTGCAAGGACCAGCACTCTATGAGCAACATAGCACCACATTCCCTCATTGTGCCACTTTGGCCCATCCATGTAGTGGCCTACACCAAAGGCAGAGAATGGATGGCTAGATAAAAAGCAATAAAGCATGGCACGCAGCCATAAAAGATCTTACAGCACCACTCCAGAACTTGGGAAGGTGGTGGCCACTGCAAAGCTGGTTTTCACAGAGCAAAATGGTATTTCCATCACTCACCTGAAAGCAGCCACGTGATATAAAGCAATGAATATGTTGGCCCAGATTCACTTTTTAAAAAACATCTACTTTCACTTTTCAAAAGAAATATTTTTAAAATACAGGAATTATATGTGGCTACATTGTTACCTTCTGTCTACAGAACTGAAGGTCCTGGCCACTTTTTTTAACTTTGTGCCATCAACCGAGCAGCAACAGGCTGGCTGGGCAAAGCTCCAGAGCCTTTCCTAACAGGACTGAAACAAAGAAATAATGGCATTGCAGCTTTACTGACCTTTGCATTGAGAAGCATGAAGTTACTGTAATAACTTAATAATTCTGCAAAAAATGGAAAATGTAGAGTAGTTTGAATAAGGATAATTGTACATTCAAGGTTTAGCATTGCCCTGCAGACAGCTGAATGAACTGTTACAACATCCGAATCCAAGCGACATATGGACTTTTTCTTCATGCCCCAAAGTGCACGGTATGTGAACTTAAGTGGAAAATGGAATTACACCAATTGGCATATGAACATTCTAGTGGTGGACAGTGGCCATTCTGGCTGACCAGGTGGAAGGACAGGCAACTCAAAGGGTGTGATGTCAAGGATCAGAATGCCTAAATTCTAAAGATAGGTGAGACACTTTAAGGCCACAGCTCTGTGAAGCCTCATATAGGTACCCATTAGCCAAATCTGAACTGAGATATGCCTGAAGAAGGAAAAGTAATCTCAAGCTCTAAGCTACTGCATGGGGTAGGATATTGCCCACTTTCCCTTTATGGGTCAGTCTCCTGGTACATTCAACTAGATTAGTGCCAACATGTTCAAAAATGCATTTGGCCTCAGAATTTGGAAACCTTCAAAACAGCAAGGTCTCTACTCATACAGACAGCCCTACTTACATACAGAAGAGGCTATACTCTCTAACAAACAGATACAGGTATAGGCTATAGTAACAGCTCCTTGTTCAGAATGCTTTTGAAATCTAGAAACGAATCATGATTATTTATCTCAGTGAAGTCTCTTATGAAAGATCAATTTACAAGAAACTTAGAAACTTTGGGTGTTTCTGCATTGGCCACTAAATACCCATTAAGCACCCATTAAGGAC
>MTQE01000401.1:18290363-18304521 GCA_014337955.1 Aspidoscelis marmoratus
CCTCATCCGCACTACAACACCCATTAGAGACACATGCATCCACACTGGCTCACGCGAGATGTCTCTAATGGGTATTAAGAGGCCCTTAATACTGATTAAGGGAAGACTACCTTGGAGGTAATCTTAATGGGTACTTAATAGGTACTTGTGCAGTTAAGAAACATCCATTAAGTAGGCCCTCTCCCCAGCCTCCACAACTGGCTCCTCTGGAGCCAAGCATGGCGAGCCAGGGGCCTCCTATCTCGCTCAGGTCAGGGAGGGCTTCACCTACATCCCCCCCTACCCACCCCAGGGTGAGCGTGCGTGATCCCCTCCTTACCTTTAGGCAGCCAGTCCAGAGGAGCCAATCATGGAGGCTGGGGGAGGGCCTTCGGAGCATGGATTGGGATGGGTGCTATGTCTAAATCTGTCCTTCCCTTGTGGGTTCATCCCATTTTACATTAATCTGTTCAATATATTTTAGAAATGTTCGACACCAGGTGTTACGTGGTCTTTCTCTTTTCCTATGACCACCTGTCAATGCCGTTTTGGGGATTATCTCATTGTCCATCCCTAGGTACTAGGATATGTACAGTAGGAAGACTTTCTTCCCAGCTATATTTCCATGTTGTTTCCTTTAAGTCACACAGAAACTACAAAAACAGAACTCTATACAAAAAGAAGTTGCCAATCCAGATTTAGTTGTTGGATTGCTAACATGTGAAAATCAAATTATGACACCTATTTGTTCCTTTCTCACCCCTTCCTATACACACACACAGCAAGAGAGCAACAATAAAGCACCATTAACTGAGAACCAACAGAACACAGACTCATTCATTCCTTGCCATCATATCCTAAGCAACTTCATTGATAAACAAGCAAAGTCTATAGAGATACATATCTTAAGAACTCTAGAGGTCTCAGTCTGGAGGGGCATATCGAAAGAGTGTGTCACAAACAGAGGTCAAGGATCATGACCTTTGTACCCTTCAATTTGCTTAATTTGGAAGAGAGGCTCCCGCCTAGATAGGGCAGAAATAATTATGAACCAGTGTGTTAGCTGAAAGGGAGCGTAAAATTAGCTTTAGAATCTATAACTGTATGTCTCACAGGAAAATATTTTATAAATAACATCTCTCTATATTTGAGGGGAAAGATACATTTAAACATTTGCACCAGATATACAAAAATCAGAAGTATTTGAATTCTGCACTAAATAAACAGCATTTCAGCTGCTAGAAACAAGAACATTTAAATCTAAATTCTCTAAAAAAGGAAGAAATATGTGTTATGGACATGAGCAATTAAAAAAATATTCCTAAGTCATAAGGACAATTTTAAACAACTGTGGGCACCAAACTGAGAGCATACTATACAACACTGAAATTGAAAAAAAAAACCCTATGTAATGATTATAGAAAACATTTATTCCTTGCTCTTGTCATTCTTACAGATTTGAGCTAGGCAATATGTTCTTTAACATGCACTTAAAGAGACTTAACATCTGGGATGTCAGCCAATGAGTATGCCGGCAGACATGTGCCAGAGAATCTAACTGAAAGGTTAATTTTGCAGAGATCACAGAGCAAGGTAGAACTCTGACTCAGGAGCCAGTCCCTTTTGAAACTTAAGACAATACACATTTGAATGCAGCTGGTTACTTTAAAATCACTGAAGTTTCTTAATGCGAACTGATGTGCGCAAAAAGAAAGGAAGAAATCTTGATACCATCATGATTTGACAAGCTTTGCTATCTTAATAACCAATTATTGTATATAATACATTCTGTGTGCTAACAGTTCCTTTTGGTTACAGCTGGTAATAAAGAATCTGTTCAGCAGTGTCTAGGAATGAGTTCTTTAGCCTAACCGTATATTTTAAAAAATTAGGTGAAGCTGAGTGAAACTTAGGTGAAACTAAGGCTGCATCCAGATGTTAGTTAAATTATTCCACTATACTTGGATATGCCAGAATAAAACATTGATATTTCCAGAATACAAAGCACTGTTTTTCTGGATTTCTGAAAAATATACTTACAGAGCCAATGACACAAGATTCTAGATATAAAACCATTTTTAATATGATTGTCCTTCTTTAGAATTAAACAGCACAGGTCCATCTATGTGAAAGCTGTGATCAGACAGGCTTTGAAAAGCTGCAGGCCTCTGGGCTCATGACATGTCTGCTGTAGATTGTGTTCACCTACCATTCACACTCTGTCATGGTGCTGTGGGAAGAATGGGAGAGAGACAATATGGGATTCTATACTTTCCAGGTGCTATCTATCTATCTATCTATCTATCTATCTATCTATCTATCTATCTATCTATCTATCCATCTATCCATCTATCCATCTATCCATCTATCCATCTATCTATCTATCTATCTATCTCGCCCTATACCCAAAGGTCTCAGGGCAGGTAACAACTTTTAAAATCCAGCATATCAAAAGAAACCTGTATTAAAACAATAATAACCATCAACAGCATTTAAATCCAACACATTAAAAAACAACATAAAATCAGTTAAAACAGTAGTGTTTGCAGTGGGGGGCAAACATAACCAACATTTAGCCAAAGGCCTAAGCAAAGAGGTGCATCTTCACCGCCTTCCTGAACCTAATCCGAGAAGGAGCCTGACACACCTCAAGGAGAAGACTATTCCATAGCCTGGGAGCCATTACTGAGAAGGCCCTCTCTTGGGTACCCACCCGCCTCACTTCTGAAGGCAGTGGAACATCCAGGAGGGCCTCCCCTCCAGATCTTAAGGCACAAGCAGGTCAATATGGGAGAAGGCATTCCTTTAAATATTTCTCTTCTGTAGTGGCTCGGACATCACTGGGACCCCTTTATTGGCATGCTGACCAGTCATAAAAAGCCATGCAGCATACTTCAGTGCTGTAGAAGTGACAAGTCTGTGTGAAAGGCTCTGGGAGGGGACTATTACTTCTGTGATGGGTCACCACTGCTTCCACTGGTGCATCTGATCATGACCTTACTTTGAAGTAAATCCCACTATGTTCAACATGGCTTACTTCTTAAAGTTGCTTATTAAAACTCCAGTCATCATAGGACAGGATCTAGCAAACTGATGAAGTTCCAGGTAAAAAAAAAAGAAGTATCAACATGGATAATTTTTTTATTCAAAAATTGGATCTAGATCTACTCCAGTCTAAAATAAGAGTTGCTAATCCTGTGCTTGTAGGATTTTTAGTGAACAACTGTAAAGATTAAGCCCCTGAACCAGTGGGTTTACTTCCAAATAAGATGAACACTTATATTTGCAAAAGATTTGCCTTGTCCAAAAGCCACACTGCAGACATCCATTGCATTCTCAGTCTTTAAAATGAGAACCAGGACCGAGGACCTCAAAAAATGGTGGTAAGGACTTCTCAGGTCCAGATCTCCTGAAGTGTTTTAAAATGACACTTGGTGGGTCACTTCTTCCTTCTGCATTAGAGCTCCTCAAATTGGTTTTTATGGAAGTTTCCTGTGCAGGCAGTGCCCCCTCTTGGTATATAAGGATCTCACCATATAAACTCATGCTTTTCCAGCTTCCAGGCATGACTATTGTACTGCACTTCAGGAGGGTCTGCCCTTGGAGACTGTTCATTTGATACTACATAAAAGGGGCTCACATGTCACACAACAAAGAAACTTCCATTAGTGGTCACTGCTATAAGCCACCTCTTGTTTAATGTCAAGTAGGAGAAACATATATAGGGTTTTTTTTCTTTTATCAGCTGCCTTACCTCCCTGCCTGCTGCCCACAAGCCAAATCAAGATGCTAGTTTTTAGCCATAATGCTACCATCAATACTATTACAGCTCACCAATATTAAATATAATCTCTGCTTGTTTACACCAGCCCAAACCCCAGCTCTCAATTAGATCCTGTTCAAAATATCATCAGAATATGTGTGAGACAGAACTCTGCAACCACTGTTTCGACTGTTCTTGTGTGAAAGAGAAATCAGCTACCTATAAATTTGAGGAAACTGACCTCCCTTGCTCTGGCTCAGAAGAACCACAAAGCAGGCTGTGACCTTTGGGCAACATACATCTCTTCAGACTGATTATCATACATTTTAAAGAAGTCATTGTCTACAAACGCCATGACTCTTTTTAAACGCCCAGTTTAGAAAAGCACCCCAGAAGAGCCTGAAATAATCATTCAAAGAAATACAGTCATTGCTGCAGTGTAGGAGAAGCATTCCTCCTTATATAATACATTGCTTATCACAATATCTTAATCTTTCAATTTGCATACTGGCCAAAATAATCTGTTTAGAGTGGCCTTAGGAACTAAAATTTGCTTGAATTATATGCCGGCCAGATGTATGCTATGTGATGCCACGGATCTGAATTTCTTCAACTCTCTGCTCTTCCCTGACTTGTCTGAGGCTCCCTTTTCCATCCAGCACGGGAGGAGTTAAAGAAAACAATAAAAGAACAAGTGAGTGTACAGGATAGGATTTACTGGCATTTACTTTTAATCTATGGTCCTTTGCTGTGTGGCTTATCAGCCCTATGTCAGTCCTTTTCCTCCTTTATATTTCATGAGCAGCCCCCCCATGTTGCCACTGACAGACAGAACCCAAGTGTCTGTAAGCTTTTTGTCAGGTAAAAGAAGAAGAAAAAGGCAAGGAACAAGAGGAAAAAGCAAAGCTAAGAGGCATCTATTAGATGTCACTAGACTTTTGTATTCATGTCAATGATTCAGGATTAGAGCATTTGAAATAATCTTATTGAGAAGAATCAAAAGCCCCACAAAGCGGGTGGCTGTCCTGTAGCATATGGCAAGGTAGCAGACAATATCTTATTAAAGACGTGTTAGCTAACACTATTACTTTCTTATATTATATTACAAAACTATTGTGCCTCCAACTGTTTGCTAAATGATATAGTTGGAGCATGCCGCACTGGAAAGGTTTTGTATTGGTATAACAGCCACTTTGTGCGTTCAGGTGGTTTAACAGGGCTCCTTTTTTGAAAAACGGCTTCCTAAACTTAAGTCCAGGATAGGTATTTGGAAGCCGTGTTGTCAGAATGTAAAAATGTGGGTACTGTGTGAAAACATACTCTCAACCTCCAAAACAATTCCTTTGCTACTCAAATCTCTGAAAGTTTTTCTTTTCAAAATGTACACACACCAAAAAAAAAAAATCACAAAAACCACACAAACTGCAGATATCATGACAGGATAGTTTATTAGATCTTATATTTTTAAAAAACAGTAAAAAACAACAACAACCATGTCTGACTAGGAGTTTTGCCAGATTAAGGCAATTAAAATTCTGTTATAATGAACCTTGTATATCTAAAATCTTTATTTGCACTCGAACAAAGGTTTGTAACCAGAGAAATAGCCTGTGCTAGATTTATCTTCATCTGCCTACACCTTTCCAGAAGCTAAGAACTGAAGACAAAACAGTACTGTTCTCAGTATTTCAACAGTTGCTGGGAAAGTCTATATCTGGGTCACTTTAATAATGTCCAGGATATAATTTCAAGGTAACGAAATAACACATTTTAATGACCTACTTCATACTAAGAACAGATTAACAGCACCAACACGTCTCATTCATTTGGAATATAGACACTTCTTTACTAAAGAGAATTCAGAAGTATGTTAAATAAATGCTAAAAATGATTCAAGTTTTTCTTTAAAAAAAAACAACCTCAGGTCTTTTCCTTGATAATTTTAAAAGTAAACATTTTGCTCATATCGTAGGGCACAGTTCTCAATATGACACACAGACAACTTTGTGTGGCTTCCACGTACTTTTCCAGAATTCTGACAAGAAATAAACTATGATGTTAAAAAAGGTTGACAAACTCCACAGCATATTATACATGCTGATGGTTTTCTGAAACTGTATTCAAGGCATTTTTGAAAGGACAGGGGGAGATTATCCTTTCACATACTAAACAGGATCTATTGATAGACATTTCTTCCAACTCACCTCTATTACCAAAATATAAGAGATTCATACCGAACTGGGTTGCATGCAAGTGTTAATGACTTCTAGAAACTACTAGCCCATCTACACCTGAGTTTTAATTCAACTTCAATTCACCTGAAGGAGGAGAGAACTCATTACCTAAGTAACAGTCTTCCTCTCACATTATTTAACCTATACAATCTACCTTTAGAAGAAAATGGCTGGTCACTCTGTTAATCCGTTCCATCACTGGTTAGATGTTCTGAATTAAAAATGGAATAAAACTCAGGTATAACTGGGCCCTTAATCAGCCATACTGCTATGCATTTCCACCAAAAAACTCATTTATGTGGTAACATGTTGGCAGAAATGCACCTGTGTAGAGGTATACTGGCCAGCTGAGAGCTGGGTGTTAGAAACAACCTCTTCCAAGACCCAGCACTAAAATATCATATGAACTCTTCTTGGTTGCTCCATGACCTTGATGAAATGGAGGTTCATGGATCCTTTCTTTTCACAGTTAACTTAACTGCAGCAACTTAAAACCAACATGAGAGACTCCACAGATCACCATTCTTCCTGCTGAGTTTTAGCAAAGCTGTATGTTGACATGTCAGCTAGGTTCCTCCCATTTAAAGTCTGAGAAGACACATTATGCGTATGCACCAGTTAGAAGCCCAACCAAAAAATATGCACTTTTTGATAAAGTATATACACCAAATGCTCACATACAGGCCATTGGACAACAAGTGGAACAACTGACAGAGATATCGGAAAGCAGGAAATTGATGTGGTCTGAGTGGCCTAGCAATAATTGGTTGTCTAAGTCATTCACTGCAACAGCCAAACTGAGGGCCTGAAGTTGAGGTGCGGAGGTTGAACTAACTGTCCATCAATGCATCAGTCACCACAAATTATTAGGTTCAAGAAGCAATACAGTATCAGACTGTGATCAGACATAATGAAAGGGGCACCTCAGAGGCTCCCCAGAGATACAGTGGGTGGCCCTAGTGTCCCGAAGCCTTCTCTAATCCACATTTTCTAGCACAGAAAGTTCAGGAAAGGTGGAGGGGCAGATTGGTGTGTGACCAATCCCACCTCCAACCATTCTCTGAGACACCTCAGATAGAAGGAATACTTTGCAAGGACTGCAGAACAGTTGTCAAAATGCCAGACACATTTTATGATACTACTCAGTCACTGAGAAGTAAGCCTCAATGCTGAGAAGTAAAATAAAACTGCAGAGTTTCCCTTCCCACCACATTTTCCTGGATGTTTGGGTGGGATTTCTAAAGATTTTGCAAGAGTTCACCCTCATCCTTGGAAGCAGAAGGTCTTTCAGAGAAGGAGGGGCTAAAATCCAGTAGGTGTGCATAATCAAACATTGCTGTTCCATTGGAGATATCTATAGTTAATGACAAAAAGCAATACAGTAAGACCTGAAATGATATTTTGCCCCAACAACATAGCTATTAGTTGGTCAATGCCCTACATAACTTCCCATTACTATGAAACAAGAAGGGCTCTATGGAGCTCCCTTCCAGACACTCGTGCAATTTAAGGAAGACCCGTCCCTTCCTAGTACATTCTGTATACACAGGATGGAACGTAGACTGAGCTACAGCACCAAAATGGAATCTTGGTCTTATCTACCAGCATACTAAGCAGTAGCATAGCAGAGCTCAGAAGTATGCAGACAGGATGCCTCCAAGGTGTAGTATACCATGGAAGACCCATTTTGGTGCTACATCAAGATATGCCATCAATATGGGGCCCTCAGGAGCTCCGAAGGACAGGAACATTTGTTCCTGGTCTTCAATGCATTCAGAACCCATTCCAAAACTGGTGTGAGGTTCAGAGCCAGTGCAAGGGATGGAGTGGAACAAGCATCCCAATATAGACAGCATAATTCTTCACTAGGAGCGATCTGGCCCAGCTTATCCCAGTACAAGGCAAGATAGCAAAGTGCGGAAATGGACTCTGGCTGTTTCTACTCCTTCTCCTTCCAAAAACCTTTCCTTTTAAATGCACAAAATGAAATAAAAGATACTTAGCTCTGTTGACCCAGGTAATCCTATGGGCTGCCTCTGTCATCTTTGCCCCTGTGCACACTTTGAAGAAGCAGCTAACGTTAAGAAATCAATAGCAATGAATAGGGCATTTGAAGTTTTTGTGAGAAGAAACAAAAGAAAAACCTAGGTCTTAAAAGTACTAACCTCTGTAAGAGTGGGTGAGAAGTTACCCACCCAATCAAAATCTAGTCTTGCCTTTCAGCCAAAGATTTTAAGGGCTTTCTGAGAGTAAAAGATATGATACATAGAGACTTCCTCAGGAAAAAACTCTACATGAACAACAAGACAGAAGTCATTTGTGGTAAACTGAAGAGACAAAGTACATATGGTGACAACATTGAACACTGAGTCTAACCCTCACAATTATACTTTGTCTCCTTTCTGTTCTGTTCTTCACAGAAGAGAAGTTGAAGATGCCAGTGGAGAGTCAGGCAAAACAAAGAGAAATGGTTTAGCTAAAGAACGGACATACTGGTTATACAGTTTAATACATTCTGCTTGCTTCCATGCTGTTTTCGCCAATCTAGAGAAAACTTTGTCCAAGAGTGCTTAGTGACCCTTATAGTATTGCCAAATAACTTGGTATGGATCCTCAACTTCTCTCTTGTTGACTGAGGGCCTCTTCACACATCATTAATTAAGAAGCAGCAGGCATCAGGTTTATGGCGTGTACACGTGTTATATTTCTGCAAAGGTGTTCCAGTAAATTGGAGCTCTTTGCATTTTGTACTTGTAGAGGACTAGGCTTGTGAAAAGGGCTGAAGGAGAGCCAAGCTAATGGGGTGGATTAAGCATTGGACTATTGATCAAGGAGACCTGAGCTGAAATCATTACTCAGCTACAAAGTTCCTTAGATGCAGCTATTTCTGCTTCATCCAGTTATGGAACAGAGTGCAAGCTTTGGAAAGGAAGAACAGCTCAAAATTAAATATGTTAATTCACAAATCTGTACAGCATCTTAATGCTACACACTGTACAGCTCATTGGCCATGTAACCAGTGGGAAACGTCCATTTTCTGTAGTTTATTTGAAGAAACAAGAGCCTCAATTAAGGGAGAAAACTCTTAGCAGGATAGCCACTATTTCACATTCAAGGAGGCAGAGTTTCCCTTTCAACAGTACATCTCTTTGCCTTTTTCACATGAAACTCAGATGCAATTCCAACGGAGGTTTCATGCATAAAACAGGCTTGATTCTAGTGTAAAATATTTTAAATGTTTTAATGATTCCACTGTAATCAAGCCATGGGCCAATTCGCACTTCAGCCCTTAGTTGATAATTAGGCAACATCTGGGCAAGTGCATCTGCAGTTGCAGGAGGTGTTTGCAGCATAAAAGCAACCCCTGCCTGCCCAGAAGTTGACTAATTATCCACTAGCTGTGGATTACAAAATCATGCCCCACAAGTTTACCAACCCTTACCACAACTTACCTGATCGTGTCCAGCCAGTGGCCATCTGCACCTCTGCTAGACGGGGAGGTCAATGGAGCTGCCACACAAGTGCGCTGGCAGCTCTGCTGACCTCCTGATGCAACTGTGACTGCAGAGCATCAGCGTCGTCACAGCGACACCACTGACACGCATGCAGTCATAGAGGGTGCCACACAGAAGATGGTAGCGCCCTGAAGACAACTGGACGGCAATTGAACAGTAGGTAAGTGTTTGGCTGTGAGGGGGACTGTAGGCTAACATTTACTAGCATTTGCAAGTGCCAAATAGCTAAGATAGCGGAGTGGCAGCCATACACCCTGCACATACTGGACTAGCATTGGACTTAGCCAGTGGCATGTGCAGTGCAAATAGGTTGGCTGGATCACCACAGCAAAGTCCAAACTAGTATCCAGCACATGGTCAGATGTTGCTATAGCGATCTGGCAGCTGTGAGTGACCGCTCAGCTGTAGTTGCACAGCCATGCCCACTCACCATGCCACACCCAGAAGAAGATGCAAAACCACCTTCCCAGGAGCAATCTAGCGGTTTCTAGGTAGGTTGTGGCAGCTTTCTAACAGTCTACAGCCAGGTTGCTCCAGGGAAGGATTATCCCATTCCAGGGCAGTGAGAGTGAAATGTGGACTGGTCTCACCAGTGAACAGATGGAACTACTCAAACAGGTAAGCGTGAACAGGGCCCAAAACACTGAAGCCACACTGAATCAACATATAGCAGTGTATGCATGCATTTATCTTGGTATGGCCTGGTAGCAACTGCAAGTTTTACCTGTGAGAACCAAGCATTATTTGTGTGAAACATGCCTAAGATACAAAAATATTTTTGGACTCTTAACACTTCATTAACAAGAAAATTGAACCGAACTGCTCTGCTGGGAGCTCTGCAACAGCTCTCACAAAGGCACAGTGCATTGGCCAGTCTCCTCTAAAGCAATGTGGGAAAACATCCCAGCACACAGTGTTATGGACACAGAGAGCAGATGTTTTCCACTGGAATCCAACAGACACTGGAAGCATGCAAACAACATCTGAAATTACTTGGCTTAGAAGGAGTTTTTGATACATACCTAAGGTTACTACCTTTTAAAATGTCCCTATTCATTAAAAATAAATTGGGGACAGGCATTTCCAGAAAACTCAACCAGATGACAAGCTACAGAACAACAAATTTAAAGGTGGTTCAGTACTTGCTCATTTCAAATATAAAACTCATAAATGCTAAAAGCTGGTTTGGATGCAAAACAGAGTTTGCATATAATATTTACGTATGCTAAATTTTAAAATTATTTCCAGCACCAGAACCATTTCGTTTATTAGTTCAGGAAAGAAGTAAGACTAAAGACAAGACTGACGAGACACAAAGCTGGTGTGACCCAAGCATTGCCTACAAATATTTCATTTCTCTCAGAAATGCATTTGCTCAGCTTTTGAATTGTCTCAAAAATTTTCAGTTCCTACAGTAAGACTGAATGTGGACACTAAAGGCCCAGCTACACCGAAGTTTTAATCTACATTTGATACACCTTCAGAGTGAGAGAGCGCATCAGCAAAATGACTAGCCACTTTCACTGAGCATGTAGATAATGTAGAAGAAAAAGTGTTTGTCCTTTTGCTGCTGTGTTATCTTGCTCTGAAGATGGGTCAAATGTGGATTAAAGCTCCGGTATAGCTGGGCTGTAAGGACAAAAAGTTGTTAAGTCAACTGTTTAAGGAGGTTGGGGATGTAATTATCTCCTTGAGAAGTGGTTTAAGAAATGTCAATCTCATATCAGCTCATACAAAATGAAAACTAAATTTACTAACCTCTCAAGATTTGCTATTGAACTGTACCATATGTATTGTATGTACAGCCTTCTTTTTTCTTGCATGTGTACATAGCTGATTGATGTAACCAAGTTATATTTCTGTTTCTACAACAGTAATTTTATTGAATTAAAAGTTTTTGTTTTAAAAAAAGAAATATCAGTATGTTTGGAATTTGTGAACGTACACTTTCAAACACCAAAAACTAGATTTGTCTAATGAATTCTAGAGCTATTATACATAGGTGTTTATGCTGGTATAATTCTGACACATGAACAGAAAATGGAAATTGCTTCTCATATTGATCTTAGCCATGACAGCCACTGCACACTTGATTCATCCACAAAAGGGAGAAGAAAAATATTAACCAGAACAACCTCAGTTAACATCTCTTTCAACACTGGTCAGCTTGGGTTGGTTTCCCCCCCCCCCCGCTTTTCTTCTTTCAAGTTTGAAGTCATGCCAAGGTACAGAATCATCTTTCACAAATCAAGAAATAATAAGACTCTTCCTTCCTGTTGCATTGCACCCTATGTGACTTTTTTCATTACCATCTTTTCAGATTCTTACAAAGCAAACCTAATTAGAAGGCTCTCTCATTAGTCTTCCAGAAAAATTAGCACAGCTTATGCTAATTACTCCTGTAAAATTTAATAAACTCATTGAAATGGGAATACTCTAATGAGGTTTATTTATTGAACTAGAATAACTATATGGAAAAAAAGGTTAGGACACGGCAATATCCAGCGCGGTAATAAAAGTACAATTTATTCCAATTCCTGCCCAGGAATTTTATTGCAAACCTTTTAAATTCAAATTTGAGTTACTGTTTGAATGTTAAATCTATGTAGAATATCGTAATAAGAAACGGTTCTTTTTTCCCTCCTGCTATAGCTAGCCTGAACACTGGTGTTACTTGTGACAAAAACTGTGGTGTAGTGAACTGCTTTGCCTCATATTTGAATCTTCAAACAAATCTTCTCTTCTTCACCTTCATGAAATCACTGCTGCTTTTGCATCACAGGTGTCCTCTGAGCCCTACCTTCTTTCTGCTTAGCCTGATGGCAAAATATTAGCAGAAAGATGCCGCTCAGAGATGCAGAAGGCCTTTAATCCTCTGGTGCGATAGGCAGGATGTCTCCAAAGGCCATTTACAGGGATTTGAGAACAGGTGAAGGTTTTACCCTTGTCCTCAGTTTGAGAATGCCCAGAAACAATGTGTGGGACAGGATGCTGGATTAGATGGGCTGTGGCATGGTCCAGCAGGGTGCCCCTTATGTTCGAATCCTGACTACATATGGTCTTCACTGCAGCAGCACAGCTGCTCTTTGAAGAAACACTGTTTTATCAAACATATTATACCCTACCTTAATTGTTCTAAATAAGCTGTTTTCTCACCACCTTTGTAAACAGTAAACTCCATCTTGCTGGTATATACAATGTTCTAATTATTTTATGTCATTTTATGTCATGGTAGTCACGACTTTAAAAAAACAAAGCAAAAATTAGCTTGAATACTGAGGATTTGAACTGCATCCTTGCACACACGCAAAAATATGTGTTTCCATGGTACAGCATGTCCTGCACCTGCCAAAATCTAAAGTCAGGCACGTCCTAGTAGCGCTGGAAAAATCCATAAGAAAGGACCTGTAAGAAAACATTTTCTTCTACATCATCTTCTCTGGAATCAGCCCCAACAACACTGACTAGACAATCAGAGTTAGTATAAGGAAACCTTTGTTCTGCAACAGAAAACTTCCAGCAGCGGCCCACAGTAGAACTGGCTGGCAAGCAGAGAAGTCTCAAACTGGATCAAAAAGCATTTGGAGATATCAGAGACAAGGCTCCAATCAGAGTCTCACTCTTTGCAACCATTCTATCCATTCTGTTGCATGTACCCATCAATGACTACAGAGAGCAACAGGCAGCATTAAGACTACAGAAAGCCCAATATCCTAAACATAAAGTCATTTCTCAGAGTAACCTCCAGAGCATTTTCGTTCTTGCTGTCGTTGAGTTCTGTCAAGTCCAGCTTGATTTCTGGTGACTACATGAATACATCCATAATTTTTAATGGGCCAAACTAGAAGTGATCTGTCATTGTCTTCTTCTGAGGAGATCCCAGTGATTGAACCTATTACCCCCTGCAGCTGCTCTACCACTAAACAATTGTTCCACCATGGAGCCCTGGCCATTTCATCTACAATGTATTATTGAGATTAAAAAAAATCACACTTATTATTAAACATTTTCAGACTGAACATTACAGTCTTAAATCACTACAAAACAGATTATACAACAATTCCTAGGTTACATTGAGATTACACCTATATTTTTTTTCCTGTCATACATACATTAAAGCCACCCTAGTTGAGGTGACTAATCACAGCATTTACCATTTCTGAACGTTCTTAACATTTGCCCTGGCGTGCCCTTATCCACATAAGTTGAACACTGTTATTCAATAGTTTTCAGGAAGATTCAATCATAATATACAAGCACAGAATATTTTTAAAACAGACTTTCCTCAAGGCATATTCTAGAGATACAGAGAAAAGGTAATAATCTTAATGTGGAAACATGTATATAATTGAAATATAGTGTGCAAGGTGTTCACTGATCATTAATTAAGACCAAACACAAGTTTGAACCATCAACCGTCTTTGAAAATCCTCTCCTTCTCACTAAATGTGTCCTGCAAATAATCACTGGCTTTAAAAGAAAAAGCTAAATATGTTTTTGCATCTCAATTGGCATAATAGCTTACAATTTTATGTGTGCCAGACTGACAGCAGAGTGCAACTCAACATATGTTCCAGCTCGTGACGGCTTTTTAATGTTACAACAATTTGTGAAGTACTTTAATACACAGGCTCCGTATAGATCGCTTTACGCATTTCCAAGCCAAA
>MTQE01000401.1:18312837-18332671 GCA_014337955.1 Aspidoscelis marmoratus
CCGGAGTGAGACCTGTTGAGATCAGGATTTATTTCAAATCAGGATAACGTTGTTTAACACAGAAATACCGTATTAAGCCGAAGTGCCGTCTAAACTGAGCGAACTCAAAACGTTTTGAATTCGAGATAACGACGTCGTGGGGATGCGGCCTTGGAGACTGGTGGCTTAACATGCCTTATCTTGGTTTTTCTAGAGCTTCATGTTGAGAACTTCCATTTGGTGTTAAAAAGCAAAGGCCCACAAAACCGACCAATAGTACAGTAAAAATGAGGAGAAAAGGGTGATCAAAGCATAGCTTCCACTTCTAAAAACTACTGAAAAACCTCCACCTTTAAAACGTCAGCCTTTTTTTTTTCTTTTTTCTGTGACCCTTTCTGCACTGACTGGTGATCCAGATTAAGAAGTTCCTTAATCCAGATCACAGGGTGCTCAGATCACAGGTTCTGCCTACCACCAGTCCAGCTACATCTGCACTAGACAAAGCCAGATCCGAACTAAGAGGCCCTTAATCTAGACCTATTTGTAAACCTATTTAAGGTCTACAGGCAGACCAAGCACCTTGTTCTGGATCATGGGAGGCGTGCAGTCCGCACACCTCCAGGCTCTGAAACTTATGGTGCACCACTGACAAGCACACCCCCAGACTCCAAGGCTAAGAACAACAGTCACTAACCTTTAGTGGCTACAAAGCTCACATGAGCTTGCTTCACAGCCACAGGGAGGCGTGGGCTAGATCAGCACTTTAAGCGCAGATGGCACTGATCTGGTCCACACCTCAATGTAATCCAGATCAGTGGACTGGTTATTCCAATCAGACTGATCCCGACTAACACAAGGTAAGTCTAACTGCATAGATGTATCTGAACTGGAACTACACAGTAAGGTTGCTATAAATTGCTTTGCCTCAGACTGGAGCATTTTTGGATTGGACTGAGGGACACATGTGTTCTGGCTCTCTCATACAACACAACAAAATGCTCTGGTGCAATAAAAATATAGGATTATAAAGTGTGGTTCTTTGGCCTTTTCTGCACTGGGAGTTATTCAAAATTATGCCCCAGATTAGGGACCTGCTACTCATAAACTGGTGCAGTATGCAGCAGACCCCCACCCAGGGCCTGTCATAATCTGCATTAGATTGCAGATGGCAGGTCCCCATTCCAAGATATAGCCCAGAATAAGGCCCAGTGCAGAAAGGGCCTTTAGGCAGTTGGTGATGCTTATCTGTGGCATTTTTGTCCTACAGATTTGGGTCTTTGATTTCTTCTAAAGAACTCAAAGCATCACATATTATTTTCCTACTCTGTTATGTATTCATAACAACCCTGTGAGGTGTGCCTTTAGCCCTTGCTCTCTCTAAGGACTGAATTATAATACCTGTTTACTATTTGACCTTCACAAAATACTCAGAGCTGACCTGTGGCAATAATAAACATAACACAATTTTCAAACATAAAAAAAGTTCTAAATCTTTTAAAACAAACAACGACTACTGCTTTTTAAAAATCTATTAGCTTTAAAATAGTGCCTTACATACTGTGATTGTATTCATTAAATACCATTTTATTTTGTACTTGCAGCCAAACCTATCAATATATCATGAAGAGATCCCCCTGTGGTCCAGCCTTAATTTTCCTATCCTTCCTCATACTCCAGCTCCGGCACTTCCTAAATCATAAATGCCACCTAAACTAATAAAATATAAAATCAATACATTTTGGATATAGATACTAGTAAGATTTAAGACTGTGCAAAATTACCGGGTGTCCTTTCACCTAAGGATTCCATGAGTTTTTTACCAGAAGCTGGGATAATTTCGGTGGTGGTGGTTGACTGTATGAGCACCTCAATGCTGTTTTCTTGGCACAGATACAGAAGTGGTTTGCCATTGCCTACTTTCAGGGAGAGTCTGGTGATTGAACCAACCACCACATGCCTTCTAGGCTGCTTGCATTGCCACCAGGCTACAGAACTGTTGTTATATTTTATTTAAAGTTTTCTATCCACCCACTGGTTGTGAAGCAAATTAGTCACAGACAGGTCCATTATGGAAGAAGGAGGAAGAGGAGTATTGGCTTTTCCACCCCACTTTTCTCACCCATTTAAGGAGATTCAAAGTGCCTGACAAAACTTTCTATTCTTCTCCTCACAACAGAACACCCTATGAGGTAGGTGAGGCTGTGAGAGCTCAGGAGAGAGCTGTGACTAGCTCAAGGTCACCCAGCTGGCTTTGCAGAGGAGGGCAGAATGGACCACTAGACCAAACTGGCTCACTGAATATTTGTCTGGTACCATCAAGGCTCAGTGGATTCCTCCAAACTACCTGGGAGTCAACCATGCAGATTCCTTGTCAAACACTAAACTATTTTACCATAATACTAAGTAACTGACTTCCAACCTTCTGCTTTCCAGGCAGTTGTTTTAGCAATGAGCTATGACCCCGCTCACCAACAGATCACCCTCAACTATCTCTGATCATTTTGCCTTGCATGGGCAGAATCTCTTCCCCTCACAAAATTAACGCATGGGGGAGATTGCTTGGAATGGGTTCCTGCCCAACAATACAAGCCCAGTTCCTTTCTCAAGAGCCCAGCAAGATCTAGAAAGGAAGGTGAACATCCGATAGAAACACAGCACACAGACCCTCAGAAACCTGACAAATAGCAGGCTTTTGCATGCTATGGGGTGGGTGAATTTCTAAATGTTTCAAAACAGCCTTTTGAACAACTGCTGAATTAGTAAACTAGCAGAAAATAGAGGAATCATACACAGAAATGGGCAACCGCTGAGAGGGAAAAAAACCCTCCTAACCTGAATGACTCAGTGATGTCAAGCTCATCAATTCATATGTCTTTCTGTTTTGATTTAGCCTTGTCCAGAACCAGATCTCTGTACTGCCAGTAACCCTAACAAGCTATTGAAAGTCTGCCCAAGGACTGAATCTCTCCAAATAGTTGTCTAGGGGGCTTTTAAAACTTGGCCCAGAGACATTTCCAGGGAAATTGTGGGAATACAGCATCCACACTGCAATCCATCCAAAACAATCCTTGAGGCCTCCCACCTGTTCTCATTCCATCGGGAAAAGTACAGGAGCCACGTGAATGAGACACCTCTGGGTGTTGCGTCCCAACCCAGCTCTTCTGAAGTGTACATGCCATCCCATAACCCAATTGCAATTGTGTGCATGCTTCCAAGGCCATGCCATAAGGAAAGAAAATAAAGCTAGCTTGGCAGGAAATTTGGGCTGCTAACGAAATGTTTGGAGCTCGATCCATACCTGTGACTACAAAAATAAAAATAAAAGCATAGAAAAACATTTCTCTAGGAGAAGAACTAACTTAAATATATTTAAGGCTTCATTCTGGCTGTAAGTTTTCAGTCTAAAACTACAATATGTTCTTAAGCAGCTTTGGATACCTTTAATAAGGGGTTGCCCAACTTCATAGAGGACTGGTATATCAATGGCTATTACAACAGATGCTTAGGTACCACCTGTGTTTTGGAGAGGCAGGGATATCTGTAAAAACCATTTGCAGGAAGTTGAGAACTGGTGAAGGTTTAGCCCTCATCTTCTGCCTGAGAATGCTTAGGAGCAATTGGTAGGCCATCCTGTGAATTATACAGAACTGACAACACACTCCTCCATATTGATCTCCTAATCTTCTTCAACATAGCTTGTATTTGGAGAAAACATGAAAGAGATCGCAAAACGTCCATTCATATTGATATGTCGTTTCTGCTGATGGACTGTGCAAAACCAAAGAGCCACGCTTATTTTAATCACAGGCCCGGTCAAATTCTATGCCAATATGCCTAGGGTGTCCTTGTACATGAGTGTTCTCTTTCCAGCTGCATAATGTGTATACTTATAGTCCACAGAAAGCTTACAAAACTATGGCCTGTTTTGTACTGAGCCTTATTCTGGATTATCTCGCTGCACAGGGACCTGATATCTGCATGCTACTGCAGCTCCCTTTCCAAAATATAATCCTGAATAAGGCCCAGGGCAGAAAAATTCTATATTTGAGACTTCAACCCAGCAGAATTACTGGAGATTCCTCACAGTTCTCGTACAAGTTTGAATGCAGGTTGGGGAAGGAGATTAATTAGAAAAGCAGTGAAATGAGGAGCAAGGGGAGGGGGAAAGAGATACAATACTCCCCTAGCTGTTCCCCCATACATATGCATGTCACAGGGGTGAGAGAATGTATAAGCTTCTCCTAAGCCGCATCCCCATTATAAGCTTAATCCAGTTTCCCTAAACCGAAATAATAGAACTGGATGCAAAGGCGAATTTGCCTGTCCCATTACTTTCAACTCAGTCATGTTTGATCTGGATTCTGAGGATCGTACTTGGGGTACGTGACTCAAGGGGGGACTCAAGTGGCCACTTTCTAAAAGCTGCTTTTCGGAGCTGCCCTGCCCTCTTCCTCCTGGTGTGAACACGCCACCCATAAAGGACCCCTTCACGGAGCCTGGCTGGGTGGCTTCCGCTTGCCTGGATGGAGGAAAAATGGCACCAGGCAGCCAGAGATTCTTTCCCCTCCTCTCCCCATTGCCCAGGGCACACAGCAGCAGCGGCAACTCAAGCCCCCTTGCTTTAAACATTCACACATCTCCCAGAACCTGCAGCTGCTTTCCTTCCCCTTTCTAAAGGTCAGAACTCCAAAGAGCTAGAATTGTGCAAAATTGCAACACTGTTATCAGATGTGAAGTGGTAGATTGCTACAGTGTAGTGGCTGCTGTAAAGGGTGGATTTTTACACTGAAATCACTATCTTTGGAAGCAAGCTATTGGGGGAGGGAAACCCTAAACATGGATTCTCATCCCTTAAAATGGTACGATCCCCACAGTTAAAATTGCAACACGTATCAAGCGTACGAACCGGAGCAAGACCTGTTGAAATGAGGGTTAACATTTACAACGCTTTGGGGCGATTTAACACGCAGAAAGCGTGTTAAGCCAAACTGATGTGGGATTTGCGAGGATTGAAACCGTATCAAAACTGAACTAAGCTTGTAATGGGGATGCTGCCCTACAGGTCAAATAATCTGGAAGATCAAAATAAAAGCTCAGCCCTCAACAGATTTTTAGTTCCACTGGATCTGCAGGGTTGTCATTATAACAACCCTTTATAGAAAATTGTGATAATTTGCATCATATGGAAAACTACAGAACTAAAGTAAATAAATGAATAACTCTGTGGCTAATATTAGGTACTTGAGAATATGGCCCTGTCCCCAAGCAATTTAAAGTCTGCTAAAAACCTTATTTTGCCTCTGAGCGCCCCCATGCCAGGGTTTTCAATGAGCTTCCAGCGCTACAAAAGCAGGAAAACCCACGACAAAAAAGGTGCCCTTTAAAGAAGAGTTTCAGTGCTCTTTTTGGAAGTCGCGGGTTTTCCTCGCAGCATTTACCTTGGGGACGCTCCGTGGCAAAAGGGGTGGGGATTGCCACCTGCACACACAGCAGTAACACATTCACACATCTCCCAGAATTGCAGCAGCTTCCCTTCCCTTTCTAAAGCTCAGAATTTTCAAAGAGCCAGAATAGCACAGAATTGCAACATTGTTGCAATTGCTATCAGGTGTGAAGTGGGTGGATTATTGCTACAGTGTAACGGCTGCTGTACGGAGTGGATTTTGACAGTCAGAGGGAAAGTGTTGAGAGTGGCTGCAGCCTCTGCCTTTGCCGGGATGGATTTTGAAGTGTTGAGAGTGAATGAGCTATCGCGTGGCCGATGGCTGCAGCTGCTGCCTTTGCCGGGGTGGGAAGCCATTTCAGGGTGCAGAGATCTGGGAGACGAACAGAGAACCGATGGCTATTTTTCCTTTGGACTTGTCAGGGGTTGTCTTCCTGGTTGTGGCCACGCAGAGTGCAGTCCCTCCCGTTCCCGCTGTTAGCCTATCAACCGGTGAGGGGGCGGGGAGAAAAAGATGCGTGCAAAGAAAACACACTTCCGTGGGGACGGAAGTTGCATTTAAAATGCGCGTTTTGCTGAGCCTCATGCAGACGGTTATTCCGGAAGGATGCTTTCAAGTGACTGTGATACTGATGACCTACCAATCTCTGATCTATCCCAACTTCCACAGCTTATGGTCAAGAATCAGACAACTGCCTGTTAAAAGTAAACACAAGCTAACAAAACACATTTTCCATATTTTCCATAGCGAAACATTTGCGAGAACTGCTCTCCAGAACTGGGGCTGTTATATGCTCTCTCCCTAGCACATGAGCTCCTACCCAAACAAAGCCTTGCAAATCCCTCCTCTTATAGATTTAAGAAGAATATGGATCCATCCCTCCTCATTTTTATGATCCCCTGACAAACAGATCCTTCAAGGTACTGTGAAACCCAGTGAAATAGATGGCTGCCAAAAATTTACCTTTGTTGTTTCTAATTCCCACTCATTCAATATTTCTGTATGTGAGTTCTTTGTTTCTACTATCCTTTAGTTCTCTCGTTCAGTAAATATTCAGTTTTGGTGACATAAACTCAAAGTTTTATGGTGCCATTAGCCTTGATCGAAGGCACTGCTGAAAGTTGTTTGGGAATTAAATAGTAAAACGAGCTATTTTGAAGCACAGGGCCTTCACTATTTCATGCATGGAATGAAGAAATTTCATCTTGGAGAGAGCAAGCTGTCTTTCACACCATATGGCTAATGGTAGTGCATAGCAATTAGCTGGGCTGATTAATGGGGAACAGACTCTAATTTTATGTTTATAATTGAGGCTGCATTTGAACCCCTGCTGCAGATTCAGCACATCCCAACTTTCACGTACCACAACAGGAAAAGCAAGTGGCAATGAAATCAAGGGTACTTAAAAATACACAGATCCTTATTGTTTGAAAGGGTCGTATCAGTACAACTGTTCTTAGATTTGTATAATAAGATCAGACGGCTGAATAATAAGCAGCACCCTTGAAACTTCTTTCGGCATTTACAGACCCTTACACTATCCCTAATGTATTTTATAGAGCATTCTTCTTCTTCTTTTTGTTCTACACAAACACTAAGAACAATTCCCTATTCTACATACAGTATATGGGTTTGTCAAGAACAATGAAAATATACATTCTGTACATCAAGTAAAATCCCCATTTCAGAAAGAATGTTGTTTGTTGTTTTAATCATAATATATAAATATATATATACTTTTTAAAAACGGTATACTGTATTTAGGTAATGTTTTTAGGAAATTAGGATTAATACGGTATGTGTTGGGTGCCATAAATGAAAGGATGTTTTGTAAGCATTTAAATGTCACTTGCCATCTGCTCATGCTGAAATCACAGCAAACTTTGTGACTTTTAATAAAGCATCATTAGCTGCCCTCTGCTACAGATGCAATGCAATGGAAATTTAGCACATTAAAAACTGGAATGAAATCAGGGTTGCTTAAATATAACCCTCCTTGCATGATTTTGACTTAAGGGGAACTCAGGTTTTACCCGTGACTGTACCTTTTACATGCATTTGCCTTTGACAGTTTCCATTTTATTCCATTTCAAGAGCTCAGCTTTAACAGCCGCATAAAGATGGACCAATGGAGAAAGGCTCCCTATTAGATTCCTGCCTGACACAGGCAAATGCCCAACTGTCTGCTCAGGAAGACAAAAAAGCTGACTACAACAGCTCCGGAGGAGGCAGCAAGAGTTTCACTTTGAGAAACCAGGAAGACACAACCTAATTGATTCACAGCTGATCAAAGAAAGACATACAAGTGTTCCTCCACACTGAGTAGAATGTCCACGAGAAAAAACAGAATGTCCATATGCTTCAGCCTGACCCTGGTTTCTCTGGCAGACAATTGGCCTTTTTAAAAATTCACCTGCCTCCTCTCATGCGCCAAGGAAAGAGACCATCACATGGGTCTAAAAGGTAAAAGGGGGAAGTGCCCCCCAACAGACACCCACTCTAACTAGGGGTATGCACGAATGCAATTTTTGGATTTAATTCAAATCAAATATTCGAATTCGAAGGAATAGAAAAAAAACAAATGTATTCAAATTTGAATCCGATTGAAATACATTTGTCTGTATTTGTATGAATATTCAATTTCTATTTGAAGATATGAATTTTGACAATATTCATATGTGTCCATATGCATTTGTATGCACCCATATGCATTCAAACGCATTCCATTTTTATCCCGTATGCATCCCATTTTCGTTCCATAGGTCTCTGGAGAAATGTGTACGAATAAGAATAAGATGCGTACAGATTTGTATGTAATGCGAACATATATGTACACATATTGTCTGAATAGCTCATAGATATGATTCAAATCGTTCAAATTTGTTTGAATGTTAAAAAATGAATGTATATACATTCTATTCGAATACAAATGTCCGAATTCGAATTTGATCGAATTTTGAATGTTTTGAATATTCTTGCACAATCCCTAGCTCTAACCCCACTCTGATTTTTCTGGAACACAAGTTGCCATTTTAAACACTAAGTTGCTGCATCCTGCTGCACATCTATTAGAACAGGATATCGTAAGGCCAAAGGTAGTAAAAGGGGAAACAACAACTGAGCGGAGGGATGAATCTGCAATGAATATCATTATTTACCCTTTCTTTTCCTTGTCTGTCACCAACATGGCGATTAGGGAGGGACTTTCATGGACAGTCCAGACCTCAGGCACTCAAGAGAGATAGGGATGAAGGAAAAAGAACGCAGACCCTGAAGATCATATCCCTTGGGCATGTATTTCTTCCTAGCAGGTCTGGTTGTTTCTCCCTTCTTTCTTCAGGCCATGTGCCTCTCTTTTGGAGGGTACTGTTGTACCCACTATATGATTAACATTACAGAAGTCCAAATTTATTTATTTTTAACCACAGCATCTTATATAAGCCTGTATACAGATTTCACTTACTTATTCCACTATTTCTGGATATTCCGGAACAAAGCACAAGATATTCTAGAATTATCCCGGAATATCCAAATGTAGCAGAATAAGTAACTGACATCTGGATGCACCTTAAGAGTACATATCTAACCTGTAGGTTCATGATTATTAACATCAGTTTAAAGAACATGCTGAGAAGTTGTGTGATCGAGGCTTGTCCATCATCTAGAAATATCCCTTTGATCTTCATAAATCCTGAGTGGACAAAGCTGATCGTGGCATGAACCCCAATCACACTGCTTTTGGCTACTGAAGGTACAATAAAAGATAGCAAGCCCAACATACTGATTGTGGGACAATAAACACGGAAGAAGGGTTGCAAACATGACTCAGTACTAGATGAGAAACACTGGTATGCAGCCTAATGTGTGTGAAATGGAAGTCTTTACTGGTTCTGCATATTCTGGCAAGTGCCTTTTAAAGAGAATGGCTTCACCTACCCAGGAGAACACCTCACCACACTTTAGACAATGTATTTTTCAAACCTAATAGGAACCTAGTTCTTTGGTAGCCAAGTCTTCTCAGTGAAAGACAATCTCTTGAAAAGGGCACACGCCCAGAAGAATAGAGTCAATAAGGAGCCCATTCCAAGTAGCTTTGGCTGTATACCTCTGTTTATTATCAAAATATAAATACTAACACCTTTACACAAAAAAAGGAACAATGCCACAGAAAATTTCCAAATAGTTTCCTGAGAGTTGCCCTTTCTTAATTCTATCAGACTCTGAGATTCCAATCCTGGATAGAAAAGTATATGGAAAATTTTCTACACTCGGACAAATCTAACTCAGAGGCAATACCTCTTATCCCAGTATTCAAAATCCCAGTATCCCCATGAATGATGCTATTGAAAGGAAGAAGCCATAGTAAAGCATTTGTGCCGTCCGAGCCTTATGTCTGCATTACGGGAATCGTCACCTTGTCCACAGACCATGTTCCCCTCCCTAGCCCCCTTCCAAACTATACAAGTAGTCTATATAGCATCATACTTCTGGGAATAAAGTAGATTTGAAAAAACAACAATATCCTCCACACATTGGTCTAGCAGATCAAACCGTTGTTGTAATACCAGTGGACAAACACCGAAATTATACTGACAAGAATGTGCTAGATAATTATTTTCCCTCAAAAGGCTGCAATTTCGATGCTATTATTTTTGGTGGTGAAGACACTTTCTGTGCCTATTAAGAGTATAATGTCTAAGTGGAAACATCTCATACATCGTCAAGGACTGAGCCGAAGTAAGTCATAGAAAAATGGGCAGGACAACTGTGACTTTACTGCTAATTACACATGCAAGACCCTGGGCCTTTTTTCCCCCCTTGTTCAAAGCAAAGGAAGCTACAATTTTGCTAGAAAACGGGTTCAGGTTCAGGCCCAATTCTGAGATGAAATTCATTTTCTCTTTGCTAATTAGGGAGCTTCTTACCTGCACATTATTTCATGGGTGAGCAGCACTCTGCACATTTCTGGGTTCTTGTCTTGGCCTTCATATACTATCGCCTGGAAAGAAAAGACAGGAAGATTTAGGGTGGGCTCGGGGCATCGCATAGGCAAGCTGCCTAGAGAAAATAATCGCTACCACAGTACATGGCTGCATAACTATGTGGCAGGCCAGTTAGCTTTGCTTAAATAGCCAGCGTGCTTCCAGAAATTGCCTTGAGATTTGTTGTCAGAGAGCCGGAGCAACGAGGCAGAGTGAGCCTCACTCCACTTTCTCCCTTCTCCTCCTGTTTTAACAGATGTATTATGCACATCTGCTGAGCAGAGTGTAGGACAAGCTTTTTTAGTAGTCAAGACAACCATTACGTTCTTTTCGGTTCAGAATAAAATATAAACTTAATAGAGTAAAAGAAAAAAGGAGGGGGATGAAGGCTCCAAACACTGTGGTGCCTATTCATAAAATGAAAAAAAAAGGTCAATATAGTTTTAATTCAAAAAGCATGGTTCTGCCCCTAACTAGCTACTGTAAGGCTACAGAACATGATTCACAACATACTCGTTAAAAAAATCCAGCCTAGTTAGCTGCCCTAAGAAATTAAAGAAGTGTGAATTGCTGTCAAGGCAAATAAACAAGGTTTGAAAAGCAAGAGCATAATAAGATTCCTCGCCTGCATATGCTTCATAAGTATCCCAAGGGCCAAAACTGTACCTTGGGGAATGCTAGAATATAGCTGGAGGCCCAAAACTCCCTGTGATTTCCCAGTCCATGTCACCCCAACAAATAAGGTGGGTAGTCGTAATCTGAGGATGCCAGGTTCAAAGCTCCAGCTGCAAAAGGAACTGCCTAATAGCTCAGTGGCTGAGCCAACTGCCTAGAAAGCAAAGGGTTGACAGCTTGACCCCCAGTCTCTCCCCAGAAGTAGGCAACGGAAAACCACTTCTGTATCTCTGCAAGAAAACTGCATAGAGGTCCCATGAAGGTGCCCATGCAGTCAACAGGAGTCGGCCACAACTCAAGGATACTCAACATGACAAGGGGCCTTTATGCACTACAGCCAAACGGCTGTCTTGCACTGAGGCTGGGACATGCGGGGACAGAAAGACCATTCACTTTGGCTAGTGAGGAACGCGCTCCCAATGTGTCCCGTATTAGCCAAGGTGAGGATGGTCGTTCCATCCCTGCATGTCCCAGCCCAAAAAGGCTGCCATGGGGGTGGTGGGACAGTCCACCTGTGCTGCTGCTATTGGGCCATATTGGCCCACTGGCTGGCAGCCTGGTCCTGGACCATCTCGAAGTCCTGCGGGCTGCCACCTGCCCAATCGCACCGGCAGGAGCCTGCGGGGACCTCCTGGGTGTCCACCTCCACCCAGGGGTCCATGCCGCCCCAAGCCCCACATGCACAACCTACCTCCTCCGATGCCAGGTTTGGACTGGCAGGCCGCCAGGACGGGCCCTGCCCTGTCTTGCCCCACCCCCCAAAAGGGGCTCCCCAGTGGGCCTAACAGAGCCCAATTGCGACACCCCAGGGAGGGGCTCCAGAGCTGTCCAGCAGAGTGCAAATGTTCTCCCTGCCAGACAGCTTTGGGATGGCCAGGAATAGCTTGGGCCGGTTGTGGAGCACGATTTCATGCTCCACACTATGGACACAATTAGGTCGCCCTAGGACAGGATGGGATGGTTCCGGACAGAACCGCCCAGCCTGCAGAGCGAACACTCTGCCTCAGGGCTGTCCCAATTGTTCTCCAGAGGCCCTAGTGCAAATAGGCCTCAGAAATCTAGCTCGTTCTTTCAATGGCTCCTGCCCCAGGCCAGGCCTATTTCCAGTCTGTGACACAAGCCAAAAAAAAAAAAGTGAAGAAGCAATCTTAAAGAAGGGGCATGGAAGAAAATGGATAGGCTAGAAAAGGATTAAATACCCTTTTCCATCTACTAGCTCGCCCAAGTGAATTTCCCCATGTTAAGATTACTGATAAATGCAGCACCCCTTGGTAGCTTCACAATACCATGTGCTAGGTACAAGGTGCACCTCCATGTCAAAGTGTTTTCTGCGTAGCATGCAAGGCCGGATGTCGCCCTTTACTCCTAAATCCAGAAGTAATAAGAGCTATCCACGCTGCCAAGACTGCAAGTTCCTGAACTCCTTGTACATGGTTGCAATCCTGTACATGAAGAGTGAAATGTGAGTCAAACTTACAAACGAGTCAATTAGTGAACACAGGCTGCAAAAACAACAAAGGGAAATGTAGCTAGTAACAGCTTATTCTATCACATTGCTAGCTGGCCTCTTCACAACTACGTCAAAACTGCAATAGAATAGTGTGGTTTATTGGGGGAAGCCTTGTGCTCTCGCATGAATAAAATACATTCTTTAAAGTGCTTGGAGCAAGTACTGCTTTGGGAGAGAAAAAATATGACTCTGCACAACAAATGCAAAACAGATAGGATTACCAGTGGAACAAGCAAAGAGGGGAAGCCACCTTGGCCCCTTAAAATGTTTTGTTATACAGAAATCAGCAGGCGAGGCTTCTGGGGGCACGGAGCTCTGTGTTCACCTGCTAATTGTTGCTGAGCAAATTGCTGTTAAAGGATCAGCCATGGGGGCCAATTGAGTAGTTGGCAACCGTATCAGAAAAGGGCTGGCTGCTGAAATCTGCAACAAGCAATTTATTGAGGTCCAATAAAAATGGCAAACAGCCTCATGCAGGGAATACTGCTGTGCACAGGCATATGGTTTTGCAGGACTGAGCTCTCCATTTGCAATACTTAACCTTTCCTGCCTTCTTGTTAAAGGTAGGCCATTAGGAAGCTCCTTTAACTAGGCTTAGCAGATGCAAAGGAGGGCAGGGCTCCTTTATTTGCCTTTATTTGCTCCATAGAGAGGGAGGGGGGGGTTCAGCAGGAATGCCATATCCTACCAGGGAAAGAAAATAAGCACTATCCGAAACCCCTCCTTTACACAGCAACTAAAAATACAGAGCCCTTCTTGTATTTCATATACATGTGATCACCCTGGGATCTGCATGTCAAAGAGGATAACGTATTTATTTTGCCACTGGTTTATATACTACAGTAAGGTAAGGTAAAAAAGGAAATCCAATGCATATTTTGCCTTTTTGCTCTCTCGAAGCAAAATGACACGTGGCTCCCCTGTGAGCTGGAAACTCTTGTGTTTCTTCAATCCCTATTTGTTTATAGGGCAGAAAGCAAAGAAGAGAGTTTTACAAACCCACACCAGTGTTTCCCTTGTCACACAGAACCTGCTGATTCCAATCAGGTAGGCTATTTCTGAACATGGAAGAACTATTTTGCTAGCCCTTAATGATTCATTTGGTGTTTTAGGCTCTTGTGCTCCCCTTGTTCCATTTCCTACTGCTATGAATACAGCTAGCAGCTCAAGTTAAAACAATAACCTTTTCAAATGGCTTGATGAGAGCATTAAATGCAACTAAGAAGCCATAAAACTCTAAAAACAGATGGGAGGGAAAATATTTTGAAAAATTAGAACAATGCTTTAAAAAGTCATTTAGCCACAGCAGTCCAAATTACAGTAATTCAAAAAGGGACCAACTATTCAAGCCACAAAAAGGGAAGCTTTTGACTATTTATCACCTAGCTCAGCGGTGCAGCCGCTGCCTGGACAGCATTAGGTCACAAGTACAGATCTGCACGAATATTCGAAACATTCAAAATCTGATTGAATTTTATGAAATTCGGACATACGAATCTGAATTGAATACCTCTAAATTCAAATTTAACATTTGAATGAATTTTTGAATCTTTCTAACCATCTGTACAAATTATTCGGACATACATATCCGTACGCATCTTTTCTTATCCTTACGCATTTGTACAGATGCATACAGGACGAAAACAGGATGCATACGCGATAAAAACAGGATGGGTACGGATGCATACTGACACATTCAAATGTTGTCGACATTCGTATCTTCAAATATGAATTGAAAATTTGTACGAATAGATTTGAATGTATTTGATTCAAATCAAATGTGAATGCATTCAAATTTTAAACATTCGAATCGGTTCGGATATTCAATATGAATAGAATAGAATCCTGAAAATTGCATTTGTGCACGTTCCTAGTCATAAGACCAACTTCCAGCTTTGACTCAGAAGCAAGTCATGGCAAACCACTTCCGCAAAGAAAACTGCGTGGAGGTGATCAGGAAGTCACCAGGAACTGGCCTCAGCTCAGTGGTCCTAGCACTTGGGTACAAAGAGTGAGCCTAGGCAAGTCCTTTTATGGTTTAGGCAGGTGGTCTTCCTTGGCCTGGTACCCCTGGGAAAAGGAACCGCAAATAAGGGGAGACTAGAAAGCAGAGGCGTAAGTACCACTGAGCAAACCTGGCTTTCTGTCAGGGCCCAGGTAACCAAAGAATGGAGGGGTGCTTTTTGAAAGTTTGGTTGGCTGCTGAGCTCAGAGTCTATTATTAAGTTATACTGTACATGCTTTTGGTCTTAAGTCTGCATTGTGTGTGTGGGGGGGGGGGAATCTTGCTTTTTTTAACAAAGACCTATTTCCTCCTCGCTATCCCTCTAGTATCAAGTCAAGGAATTCTGAATTAGCCAATGGTTTTGCCCATTAATAGTTTCACCATTTATATACATCAGTATCATTTTCGTACATCTGCTGAATCTGAATTCCAAAGTTGTAGTTGACGGCATCTGAAGCATAGAACGTTCACTTTTTTAAATTATCCATGACATCATGAAATTCCTAACACAAAGCAGTCAGCAAAAGCACTTGGGGAGGAGGCTAAGGCCCTTTCTATATGTGGTCTTAGTGTGGTATAGCAAAGGCCTAGGAGGATCCCTTCCACATACTGGCATGGGGTAAGGGAAGCCACCCCACACCCTACTAGCACATCATCACAGGACAGAGCATAGATGCCCAAGTCTGGTTTACTAGTAGACCTCAATGTCAAAGTCTGCTGGTATACTGGGGGAGGGGTGAATACCATACCACAAGGGCATCAAGGGTGTTTTTCCACTAGGACTTAGAGTACCCATTAATGGGTCCTTAATGGGTACTCTAGTGCTAAGTAGAAAAATACCCCAAGCCAGCATACCTCCATTGTCTAGTATACTATGAGGGGCACATTTCAGCAACACAACATGTGCCATCAAAATGTGATCCCTGGAAGCTCTGAAGGTCAGGAACTTTTGTTCCTGGCTTTCTGACCTGTGATGCCAGCACCAAAGCTGCCATAAGCTCCAGAGGGGGCACAGAAGCTGCCACAGAATAGTCCATGCCAGTGAGAACAGCCTTGTTCCATGCCAGGAGCAATCCATCCCAACCTGGGAAGGGCTGCATATCCCAACATGGAACAGCCTACCCTGTACTCTGCCCAACACGCACATCAAATACAGTGATCTGGCATGCCTGGAACTTTGCCTTTGAAAACTGTTGCCCACTCAACTCTACAGAAGGAGGCAGCATTCGCCTGTGCAGGAGTCATGAATCTTAGCCAGCAAAAGTAATTGCTTAAACATAGTATTATTGCACTCCAGTACAGCACACTATATTTTAATATGATTTAGTAGCGTCATAAATAATATCACTGATCTTGCTGTAGTTTTCTGCAGCATTTGAGCCAACTCGCTTTTGGAAATAAGTCCTAATGGAGCTTGCATAAACTGACTTTCTCAGCAACTAATTTTATGGTATAACTGGAGGGGCACTGCTTAATATCTGTTTTTTGACCTTTATTCCTCAGCCTTCACTTCACAGGGATTTCAGTCTATAGAACTGGGCACTTATTGTTAAGTTTCATTTCACTCATTCATGTTTTGCCTGCAAAGTTTGGGGTTGTCAAACCACAAAGCACCTCTGGAGCTCTCCAGATGCAGATTACCAGCAGCAGGCTGAACCTTACTATGAATGGTTCTACTTAGAGGGAGTTAACTTCACCACTGCTAGAGGAGAAAAAGTAGGGGAAAGGCTGTAGTCTGTAGTGTTCATCAATTGTAAAAGGTCCCAGGGTTCTACGAGAAGTACTATTGGTTTTTTCTACCTTTGCAGTCAAGGGAAAAAGCATAAGGGAAGGTTATGATCTGTGAATTACCTCTGCTTGCTTTCAAACACAGGCCTTTTCTGCATTGGGCTATGTCAGTAGTCAGCAAACTCATTGGTCAAAAGAGCCAAATATAAACAGTACAGTGACTGAAATTCCTTTTGAGAGCCAAATTTTTAAAACTTAAGCTATATAGGTAGGTACACTGTTATTAACTTAATTAGGGTACTCCTAACCTGGAAGAGCCACACTCCAGGGGCCAAAGAGCTGCATGTGGCTCTCGAGCCGTGGTTTGCCTACCCCTGGTCTATGTCATACATATCTGGGTTCGGATCACTGGTAGTATTGCTTAATCAGTACAACGAGGGTCCTAATCTGGGACACAGGACGCATGGAGAACAGTGCAGAGGGATGCTTATCAGCAGTGCGCCATAATACACCATCCAAAAGCCACCCCAACAGCCCCCCAAGGCTAGGGACTTTTGTTCCTAGCCCTCAGAGGCAGGGGGTGCAGCCTCAAAGTTTGTGTGGGCTTTGAGATTGCACAGCATGGGCATTCCAGATCAGCATTGTCAATGCAGACTGTGCTGATCCCACCCTGTGATCCGGATCAGTGGGCTGAGCTAATCCAGTCCCACTGATCCAGATTACTGGCAGGTGTGTGTACAAAGGGCCACAGAGGCAACTGATGTGTGAACTGGCATACCCCTCACCCCCCAGTTCTATTACAACTCAGTCTCCACAAACATGACCAATGAAGGGGGTTGTAATCTAAAAGAAGCAGGAGAGCCATTCTAGTCTTAGGGTTCTCTGCCTTTTTAAAAATGTCTTGCATTGTGGGGTAGATCACTGTAGGCTAGCATTTGCTAGCAAATCACCATGTCTAGGTTCACATTTTTTTCATTCAGTATTTTTTTAAAAAAAGGTTTAGTCGTCTCTGAGGTTTAAACATTAAAATCAAAAGGCATCACAAGTGACTGATGTTGTGGGATATATATATATATGATCAAGCAGAGACTTTGGACCACAGGAATGGAAAAATACCAAAGGCTTAATTGCATTTGTTACGTTGGGTTATCCGGACGCTGCCAAAGAGGCAGGAAAGCAGGGGTGTTGTGTTTTGCACTGAATGATTGATTTTGCATTTAATACAGCCCAACAGGCCCCTGAAGGATATTTTTTTCCTGAGTAATAACTGGAGGCCTTGAAGCCTCACTGTGTGCATTCATGTGCCAGTCTTGCTAGCCCTGAAGTCAATGTGAGTTTAATTGCAGCAACATCAGCTTCACTAGCAGCTACAAATAAGAGCAAGCAGATTTAATTCCCCCTTTTACTTAACTTCCTCTCCCTCTCTTCCTGCATTTGCTATGCTTACTTAACCTCCAGGTACCCACTTTTTAAAAAAACCAAACTAAATAGCAATAATGAACAAACAGAGCCAACAGTGTGGTATCTAATCACCTGTCTGTTGTGTTTAACATCAGCAGTCCTTTTGCTTACGTGCATAACATCGTTAGCCTTGCGATGCACTAGGGGCTAACTGCAATTTCTTTGCATCAGCTATTATCAAGGCAACTGTGCATATTAAAATAAAGCTATACATTGCTTAAAATGATGGGGGGGGATCAAAGTAGGCTCACGCCCCCTTTCAAAATCTGTTTCATGACCCACATACAGAAAAGGTAACTAAAAGTTTAGCATCACCTAAAACAGGCTGTCAATTTGGCAGATGGGGAGGAGGGAGGCTGCTATTGTAAAAAACAAAACAAAAAAAGGCACAAATCAAGAGGTAAAACCTTTTGGCCAAAACCTTATCATTTTCTAATGGCTATAGGTGAAAACAACTCCTAAGGGCAGTTGCATAGAGCAATTTAAAAATTAACACAAATTAACCTCACCACTTACAAATACTGTGGATGCAGCTGAATCTAATTTCTTCTTTATAGATAAACCAGGATTAAAAAGGCAAACCCAAACTTTGTTCTCCTTCAAGGGTAGACTGCAGGTTCAAGCACAGTTCAGTGACACCAAAGCAAGGCAGTTTGGCCTCACAGGTAAAAATATAAGACAGTGGCCCCCCCACTGGATCAAGCCAGTGGCCATCTAGTCCAGCAGCTGGTATCCACTGCCCAATGTGCTGCATACAGAGAGAATGACTGATTGTCAATAGTCAGCGTGGTCCTAGAGTTCTGCCTTGTAGGCAGAAAGCCTACTGAAAAGAATTCTTCCCTTAAAACCTTTTTAATACTGTACATCAGGGATATCCAACCTTTTGGTGTCTCTGGGCCACAATGGAAGAAGAAGAGCTCTCTTGAGCCACCCTTGAAATACACAAATATTAACGAAGACTGATGAGCAAAAGAAAGGTCCGTGCGAAATTCTGTAACGCTTAAGCAAATTTACAATTTTGTGTTGGGTCGCATTCATAGGCGTCCTGAGTTGCATGCGGCCCATGAGCCACAGGCTGGAGACCCCTGATACATATAAACAGAGTTGACCTCAGGGGTTTTTTTAGCACCTGGGAAGAAATGAGACAACTTTTTAGCTCCAGTTCTGCTCTTCTATTTGTCTTGCATGCCTCAAGTAACAGAGAGAAAGTTCATTATCCTTGATCTACAAAAGGTTCTACAGTATGCATTCCTACTTGGCCTGAGTACTAAAGGAGGGGGAGGGATCCCTTGGCAACTGTCCAGTTCACTTAGGGCAGATGTCTTGCCGGTCAGCATAGACCAGGGATAAGCAAGCAAGGCCCTTCAGCTACTGAACTACAATTCCCATGAGATCCACCAGATTTGTCAATGACAGATATTCAACTGCCACTCCAATGTATACACAATATTGAGCTAGATGAACTGGCGTGATGTCCTAACAGAAATGCTTGCCTCAACCTACCATTTAGAAACAAAGAATATGACAAACATAGGCCCAGTTCCCATTACAAGCTTAAAATGGTTTTCCTAAACCGAAATAATAGAACTGGATGCTAACAAGAATTTGCCTGATCCCATTACTTTCAATTCAATCATGTTCGTTCCGGATTCTGAGGATCGTATGTGGCGTACGTGACTCAAGGGGGGACTCAAGTGGCTACTTTCTAAAAGCTGCTTTTCGGGGCTGCCCTGCCCTCTTCCTCCTGGCGTGAACGTGCCACCCATAACGGATCCCTTCACGGAGCCTAGCTGGGTGGCTGGGTGGCTGCCGCTTGCCTGGATGGAGGAAAAACAGCACCGGGCAGCCAGCTATTCTTTCCCCTCCTCTTCCCATTGCTCAGGGCACACAGCAGCAGCAGCAACTCAAGTCCCCTTCACCCGCTCACCTCCACAGCCACAGCCTTAAAAACATTCACACATCTCCCCGAACCTGCAGCTGCTTCTCTTTCTTTCCCTTTCTTAAGGTCAGAACTTCCAGAATTGTGGAGAATTGCAACATTGTTATCAGG
>MTQE01000401.1:18332869-18357644 GCA_014337955.1 Aspidoscelis marmoratus
GGGTGGATTTTTACAATGAAATCACTATCTTTGGAAGCAAGCTTTTGGGGAAAGAAAACCCTAAACATGCATTCTCATCCCACTAAAACGGTACGGTTCCCACAGCAAGAAGTGTAAAACGTTTCAAGCACACAAACCGGAGCAAGACCTGTTTAAATGAGTGTTAACATTTACAATGCTCTGGGGCGATTTAACACGCGGAAAGCGTGTTAAGCCAACCTAACGTGGGGGCTCCGAGGATGGAAACCGTTTCGAAACCATTTTAAGCTTGTAATGGGAACGCGGCCATAGTATTTAATGTCCTACTAATCTGGAACAAGCAGGTGCTATCTATCTTCGGCCCATTATCAGCACTAGAAAATAATTAAAATTTCATATTATCAAATGGGCAATTCCAGCCTTGATCTACTAAACTGAATAGAGACAGAATGATGCAGATTATGTGCAGATCTCTTCTTAAAGGCATTTGCACAAACATACAAGCCTTGGCCGGAAATATCGAAGCTGCCATCTTGGTACCATCTATACATAGGTTCTGAATGTAGGCATTGGCAAGAGGAGTGCTTCATAAAGAAGAATAGTTGTTTGAGGTTAGCCATCCATCTAGCCAAACCCTTTCTGGGCAAGAGCAGCATGGTGGTGGCACCCCAAGGGGTTCAAACTGACTAAACTGGAATGGGTCATAGCTCATGGTGGGCCAACTGCCTGGAAAGCAGAGGGACACGAGTTCGATCCTGGTGTCTCCCTAGAAGAAGGTAATGGCACACCACTTCTCTATCTGCCAAGTAATGTGCATGGCAGAGTTACAAGGAATCAGCATTGCCTCAATGATACCTACAAAAGCCACGTATTAAACCAAATTATCCCTCCTTAATGATACTGGTGGCAGAATCTGATACAAACTGTGCAGCCAGAAATGTTTCCATGGTGGTCAGACAGCTTAGGATTTTTGCTGTCACTGTGTAAACTTTCAGCTATTTTGAAAGAAGATTTTGGTTGAGAATTATCAGAACCAAGATTCCACAGATTATCTTGTAGCAGAAGGCAAGAATACTACAGCATGGCATAATAAACATGTGGCAGAATTGTTGCCGTAAAGACCTGTGCTCACAAGCTATCACAAATTTAGACAACATCAGTTTTGGAAAGGAAGTCAAAGACCTCTGCAGCTGTGATGAACACGTGTTCCATTATAGGAAGGTGCTGCCAAAGAGAGCAAAAAAAGACCCAATTCTACATATGAAATGGAAGTATTTTACTATCATTTTGCAAATGTTTTTTGAGGCAACTCAGATATCTGGTCATTTTTTAAAAAAATCTCCAGAGCTCTACTACATTGAAGATCAAAGGGATACCAATTTTAAAAGAGAGAGAGGTAAGTGAAGTGAAAGTTCCTAAATATAACATTAGACTTTAGAGAACTAAAAATATTTCTGTGAGTTACCACCATAACCAACACAGATTTTTTTAAAAAATGGTGGGTTAAACCTTTGGGGTTGTTATTAACTTCCTCATACTTTAACGTTGCTGTTTCGCTTGATAGGAAGAATAATATCTTTAAAAGATTGGCTGACTCTATCCTTGTTCCTTCAGTTTGAAGCAGCTATTTTGCAGTTGTACTGACTGATTTTAATTCATTTTCCATTAAGAGACACTCCACTAAGAGTCTGCATCTAGCAATGGGTAGTCACAACTAACTTGCTCCTCTGGATACAGTGGAAATTAACTTTCACTGAATTGGAGTCCACATGTACAGTGGTCTCTGACTTATATCTTTGTCTAATATGTAAAAATGCTGGGTTTTATATGTTAACACTACATCCTGAAGTTTACATATACAGAAGGGCGACACAGGGAATTTACAGCATCATAAAATATCAGTCGTGAGAGTTCAGACCATGACATCATACTTACAAAGCTTTTTAAGTATTTCAAAAAGAAAAAGCAAGAATGTTTTGGATTAAAATAATTTTCACCTTCTATATACATTAGCTACAAATTCCAGGATGTTTAATACCAAAAGCAATAAAGAATACTTAGATTAGGCTCCAATATATTCTCAAGATATTCTTCCCCATCAGCATTAAACTCAAAGATGCTAATTACTGTTCTCAATCTCTTGCCTCTGACATGCCAGCCTGCTTATCAACCTGAATTCACATGAATTAAATAAAATCCTTTCCCCTAATATGTTCATTTTGAATGCTTCTCAAACATCCACATGGAAACAACTCTAGCGTAAATATCCCAGAACAAATGGCTGTATATTATACAGGAGAGAGCAGTTGGGCTGCCAGACTGGGTATGCACCAGGCCATCTGGCTCAGGCAATCTCTCCAAAATCCTCAGCTTTGTTTTCACCCCCAGACTCCAAACAACACATTTTCCACTGTGATGAGTTTACATTTTCCCAAACACACAGGTCCTGATCATGCATGCAAATTTCAGACTTCTGCATTCTTCTCTGTAGGAGGAAATTAAAATCACCTGCACTTTCTGACATGTAACCAAAGAACTGGAGCCGCAAAAAGCTGGCACAATTGCAAACTTTATCTCTGTCATTTCAAAGATGCATTGTGCTCAATAGCCCAGATTCATTCTGCAGGCTCCTTTTCTGAATGGATTCATGATATTTTAATCACATATGTGCCAGCAACAGAACTGCACAATATACTTGAGCTAAGAGCTGATTAAATGAATTGGGTGCACTGGAACAACAGAATGATGCCATAAATGGAAACCTATATTTGTATCATGAGAATCTTAAGTTCACTGTTTGAATGGGGGGGGGAAGGGAGAGAAATAGTTGATAGAATCTAGAATGTCTTGCATATTACATGTTTTTCTGAAATCAGCAAGTCTTAAATCTCTAAAGTGGATTAGGAGTGCATTACAAGGAGATCTACTTTCTTCATTATTTAGTTTTTAAAGTGACCACTGCCGTGAATATAACACATATTTGCACACAGTGTCTATTTGGCTGTCCTTAAGCAAATGTGGCATAACAATGTGTTATAATAGGCCTGACAGACATTAAAATGTCAAGGTCAGTTTGCAAGTTTTAAGGAAGAGAAATAAAACTGGGTATTTGTTCACAAATGCATGAACACAGAAACTATAAGCCCAAATCAGATTTCACCAAAGACGACAAAAAATCCTGAATAATGTTCATGATGATACCAAACCCCAATCTCCCCCTTTCCCCCAGCTGATGGAACAACTGCCAAAAGCAAAGCAGCACTTTCACAGATATAGATTAATTTAGCCCAACAAGCCAACATTTACGAGCAAACTGTTTCAAGAATCCCACCCAAGTATAACCTTGTCTATGGGCAGATTTTAGTTGGTTCAAAACTGAAGTTTGGATAATATCTAAGGCTTTATTTAGATCAAGCATCTGTCTATGACTTAAAACTATCGACAGTATTAACCACAGCTTCATCCACACATTTCACAAAAGGTACAATTACAATCCAACTTAACTAAGGTAACTGAAACCACTTTAGAAAAGCAGCAGACATGTAAACTTTGAAATTTAATTTACTGAGCCAAGAGGATTTTTAGTTTCGTTATTTACTTCCTGAAACATGCTTATGACATCACTATAGTATTTTTTTTTAAAAAAGAGAGAACTTCCCTTTAATGCACGGTCACTTTACTTACTATTTCTATAAACAGCAAAAACTACCTATTAAAATGTTGAGTTTTGTGAATTCAGATTACAAATTTCAAAAAGGTACACTCTTGTCTGGCCTCAGGAAAAGCCCCTGCTCATAAAAGCACGTACACATATCTCCAGCTGACACCACCCATTAAAACATGGCTTCTACTGCCAGAGTTTCATTTAAAAATCATCATTCCATTATCTAATTTGTTGTGAGTCATATGTTCTGAAACACTACCCCTCTAAGTAGGCTGACGATACAGATTTAACTTGCATTAAAAATTGAAGGAATTTTTCAACCAGGCTTTGCAGAGTTTAATTAGAAACAAGGAAGTTACTAGGGAATCCTTTATAACCACATTTGTGCTAAACCATATGCACCCTTCTACATTCTCAAGGATCCGTATGGCTAAAATACAGGACTGTGCTGCTGGGTTTCCTTATCAAGCATTTAAATAACCAGAGCATCCATTTCAGGACCTCTAAACAATATTGTTTCATGCAAGGGTCCACCAAGCTGCTCCCCTCCAACCCTCTAAAAAATGAGACTATTAACATGACAGCTCTAATAAAAGCCAATTTGCATGTTACAAACAACAACTAAGCTTTCAAAGTATAAAAAAGTAATAGTAAATTCTTACTGAACAATGCTGCTTTCTTCATATTGTTTGAATACTGATATATCTTTAGCTATCAACTTCATACCCCAAATCTTGACTTTTGTCCATGGAGGAACTGTTACTGACAACTGCTCTCTGGTCCCACTGCATGCTAAGTATACATATTTATATATATGACATATATATAATATATATATTTATATATATATATATATCCACAATGGAAGGACTTGTTGCAGATGAGTTGTGTTTTATTTTGTTTTTAAGAGTTCCATTCATAAAGTGAGTCCTGATCACATCACAATTATGACTCTCACAAATACACAAAACCTTACCTACACTGAGGGCATTTAATCTTACTAAAATCAGTGGGATTTCAGCAGCCTAGCCTACAGCTGGTTTTCAACCTATATTTTATTATTTCCCCCAAAAAAATTTCATAGTTGATGAGATGATAATGCAGTCATCTGCAAAGTGCCTTCCTTGTGAAGGAAGATATTTTAAAGCTCTGTAAACTCAGTTGCTTTCCACAGAGAATCATAATCAAAAAAGGAAAATCTGCATGATTGTCCTAGGAAAGCAACTGATTTATGTATTAATGATGCTTTTTGTACAATGGCCCATGTAAGGCACAATCCTCCAAAACATTAGGAAAAGTTCTTTGTCTTTAATATGGACTCACAGCTTGGTCCCAGCCAGCCACTCCTGATTCACTCTCAATAATTTTAAGATTCTCTGGAAGGACAAGACTGTGTGTTGTTTCTCTTTCTGCCCAAAACATTCCAGAAAGAACATGCTTCAAAATGGTTTTGACTGAAAGTTGTAACTATTTCCCAGCCCCTGTTTTTCCTTTCTATTTTAAAACAGTCCTCAATAGCAGGAAAAGATGTTTAGGGATCATCAAAGACTGGGTTCTTTCTAAAACAAACCCAGCATTTTGACCTTTCTGGTATGGTGTTAAAACCACCAAAAACAATATGAAGCATGAGAGTTTTAGAGAGCAGAATCTGAAACCTTCAGAAGCTTCTTTATAACTACGTGTGTGGATGTTTATGATTTGGCTTCATGGGGAAGGAGGAGGGATATCAAACCATTTTCTCTAGAGGGGAAGAAAATCAAAGAATGTCTTCACTGATTCACTTTAGAATATTAAGATCTGATTTTAAAGCTTTTAAATTCTAGTAAACATTTTGTTAGGTGTCATGTTAATTAAAACAGTGCATATAAATAATGTTTATATGCAGGAGGCAATATTCTTTCCTTCTGCTCAACAGATAAAGTGGTGTGGTTCCAAGTATCTAAGGATACTTCAGCTTTCCAAAATAAATGCCAGCTTAAAATCAGAGTGTTTCACAGACAAACCTCCTATCAGGTAAAACACAGAGCTACCTACGAACATACCTAATATTTCTAAAACAATCCATACACTTCCCTGCCTGGATTCACCACGCAACGCTCTTAACGATTCAATCGATGTCTCTAAAACTGTCGCGAAGTAATTGCAAATAAACACAGGATAAATATTTGCCACATTGGCCGCCTGCTTGTTTTGTCCTCCTGTGTTTGTTTTCTATTTCTTTTCATTTGTATAATTAAAGTGACGGGGGTGGAGAGGATGAGAATACTGGGATCCGAAAAGCCTTTAGGGAGCGGGAGGTTGTAATTTATTTATTTATTTTAAACTGCTGCTATTGCCTCTAATTAGAACTTCAGATTTGGAGGAAGCCAAAACGAATCTCTCTCTCCCTCTGGCCTTTGCTCATAAATAGGGTCCCCCCTTTGGGGAGGGTTGGGTGAAGAGCGCAATCCAATCTGCTCTCACCCCCTTTAATGTATATGTGTGTTTGTGTTCCTGGCCTGCTGAAGAGATCTGGTGATCTAGTGTGGCTTGATCCTGTACCTTTAAGACCGCTCTTTCTTCACCCTGCCCTGGCTCTTGGCCAATGTAAAAAACCAGAACAGGAGGCGTTTTCCCCATCTTAGCCAAGCTCCAAACCAACGAGGGCTTTCGCCTTAAACTGCGAGTCAAGACACTAAACTCCTGTTCCTTTTTTTTAAGGAGAAGAAGCGGGGCGGGGGAGGAGAGGAGAGGAGAAGAGAGTCAGTGAGCTCCATTCATCAGATCCTCCCTAGTAGGCGAAAGGAGGGAAGATCTGATCGGTCCCGACTGTCTGAAACGGAGCGTTATCATCCCGCTGCAAGAGTTGTTAGGGGTTCTAAAAAATCAAGGCATTTGGGCTTCGCTGGGAGAAGGCGAGAGAAAGCCCCGTCCTATCTCCAAGTCCACCCTGCACTGCTTGAAACTTATTGCCGTCCAGGAAACGAAGCCTTGGGTGGCACTTTTGGCGGGCGGGCGGGCGGGCACCCTCGCTACGCGCCATGCCTTGGTGCCCGTCGGGGCCGCCGCTTCTGGTGGTATCAACTCGCCCAGGACTTTCGGGGGAACCTCCGGGGGGCGAAGGAAAGGTCGCCGCCCGCCCGCGTCGCCCGCCTTGCTTAACGCCCCACTGTGTCGGCCGGTGGGCCTTCGAAGCGGGGGCATCCGAGGGCGAGCAAAGGGCCCCGTCCGGGCGCGCCAACAGCCAGAGGCGGCCGAGCCCAAGTTGGCCCCTTCTGCCAGATCGACTCGGAAGGGCCGCCGAGCGACGCGCCCGCCTCGCCTTTCCCCGACGCGGATCCTCACGAGCCCAAACGCACAGCCGTCCCGACGCGAGGCTATGGGCGCCAACGAAGCCGGCAAGCGGCACTTACTTGTTTGGTCATGGAGTCGATGAGGCGGACGTAAAAATCCTGCTCGGTGCGGATACCTAAGGCCGAGGCGAGGGCCGGGGAGGGAAAAGAGACACGGATCACACACTTGCTCGAAATCAAGACACCGCGGAAGGGGCGCGGCGGAGGAGCGGGGGGCCTGCGGGTCCCCTCGGCCTGAAGTGCACCCGCGTGTCCCGAGCAAAGAGAACATCCACACGCCCGAAACCCGAGCGACTGAATGCACTTTGTCGGTGTTCCGTGCACTTGGCCACGACGGAGCGGCTTGAGCCGCCTTTCTCGTGTCCCCCTGCATACACACGTGCGTGCTTTTCATCTGGGTGGGGATAGCGTGTCAAGGAGCGAGTCGTTCTCCTTTTCCCGCCTTTTTTCGGGTCGCCCTCCACCACCGCAGGCATCCCCTCCGTGCACCCCCTCGGGGCCCCCTCTCGCTTGTCTGGGGGTCCAGCAGGCCACAGCTCCTCCATTTTCTAAGGGGGGGGGACAATAAATATTACTTGGGGGGGGGAGAAGAGAGAGGAGGAGACTTTATTCTGTTTTCCTTGAGTTTGGTGGCTCTGGTGTCCCTGGGAAGCTGCAAACGGGAAAGTCTCAGCCCTGCCTTCGAGGACTCTCCATGGTCCCGGGAGGTGGACGAGGGGAGCAGCGGCGTCTTTTTTCCCCCTCCCCGGTGGGACCATCCAGAGACCGGTCGTTTTTTCCGCCTTCCTCTGCTCCATCCTCTCCACCATCGACGGCAGGGCAGCCAAAGAGGCGCGCCGCGCACACACACACACACACCCCACCCCGCCAGCGTTTTCCGTGGTAAAGCGTTGTGCTGAGCCCGGCCGGGAGCTCCGTCGAGGTTTCAAGCCACCGAGAGCTGTCGGGGGGGGGGGGGCGGCCGAAGAACACAAAGCGCTCACCGTTGCTGTAGAGGAGCTGCAGCCGGTAATGGATCCCGTTGTTGGTCTTTTCGCTGTTGGCCTCCTGAATGGAAAGGACACAGACAACCCGCATTAGGGCTCTCCTAACCCTAAGGGGCCGTCGGAGATCTCCTAATGGACAGGACCCCTAGATCCCCCCAAATGTCCATGTTTTTGTTTCTTCCCCTTTAAGCATTAAAATGTTTGTTCTCTTCCCATGCAAATTCCATTAAATTGGACGAAGACCTTTAACTGGAAGAATACCTCATGCCACAAGGATCGACGGGGGGGGGGAGAGTGGGGAGACAGAAATTTCATGCCACAAACAAGGTTCCTAAAACTGTCAGGGAAAAGCTGCGGAGGAAGGGGAGGTGTGGACGCGTGCAGTGTTACAAAGTTGTCAAACTCTTGCGACGGAGTTAATGACAAGCAGGCAAAAGTTAACTCCGGGAACTTTCAGAGTTTACAGGGGGGGCTTCGCTGACAAGAGCCGGCGGGGATAGGAAGAAAGGGAGACACCTAAATGGCCCCCAAAACAGGCGGTTGCCAAGTATGCGCTTTCAAGGAGCGTGAAGGGAGCGCTCACTGCGTGTGTACACGCGTGCGCGAGAGTGTACGGTACGAGCTGCGGGCAAGAAACGCGCGTATGCCCCCTTCACAAGTGCACTTACTTTTTCCTTCTCCACGAAGCCCACGAAGGCGGTGCGCTCGATCTCCACCGGTTGCCCCTGCCGGTCGTACAGAGCCAAGACGAAGTGGAAGAAGTTAGATTTCCTCAAGTTGGACGGCGGTTGCTTCTCGAAATGAGCCCGGGCCAGGCCCACCCCGCTGCAGCCAAAAAGACCCCGGTTAGAGAGAGGTGGAGAGAGAGGCGTGCGGAGTCCCCCCTAGTCTCCATCGCCGCCACCCCAACCTCGAAAAGAGGCCGCTTAAAAAGTAGCCGAAGTGGTGTTGGAATTAGCTGGGGGGGGGTGAGGATTAGCGGAAGAGCCCCGCTTAACCTGAGTCAGGGTCCACCAAGGACACCCAACGTGTCTTCCTGATCTCTGCCTCCCTCCCCCCTCCCCCTCCACATGTCAAACTCGCTTGGGGACCAAATCCCCGTCCCGTCAATCCCAGGCCAGCAGGGTAAACCCGCATCTTTCTCGGGGTGTCAGAATCCAACGTTCGTGAAACTGTTGGATTCTCAGCCCCACCGCCCACAAAAGACAGGTAGCCGGCTAGAAGCTACCAGAGGAAAAGCGCATTCATAACGGCGCGGTGGTTGGGTTTGTTTTTCATTCATTCATTCATTCATTCATTCATTCATTTCTTTCTTTCTTTCTTTTAACCCCCCCTCCCTTTCCTCTTGCAGTTCCTAAGGATGCGATGGGGGTGGGGGGACTCCTGGATTCCCTCTTTCTTCCCAGGCCCCTTAACTGAACCGTCGGGAAGGCTCTCTCCCCTTCGCCGGCCAGCGTCAAGACGGCAGCCTTCGTTTCCAAAGCTTTATAACTTCGGCCGCCCCCAAGCCTGGGCTGAGCTGTCAGTAAAGCCTCCCTGCGCCTGCCTTATCTTTCCGCTCCAGCGTGCGAGCGCCTTTGCTCCCGGCTTCGCCACCCGCCTCCTTCCCCTCCTGGTGGGAAACATCCCGGGACAAACTGCCCAGGGAAACTTTAAAAAATCTTGAACCTTCGGGTCACCCCTGCAGAACTTTGCCTGCCTGTGAAAGGGGGAAGAGGAAGAAGAGGCGAGAGATGAACGAGGAGGAGGCATTAAATGAAACAGAGCAGGAGATGTCAGCGTTCACATTCAAAGAGGGGGCGATTCGTTCCGGATGCGGATTTGCAGATGCGCCTCCGGCTACAACCCTCCTCGCGCTGACTTGAGAGTAAGGCCCACTTCATTGCAAGGGGGGGGTGGCGAAAGGGAGTGAAGTGTGTGTGTGTGTGTGTGTGTGTAAAAAAAAGGGGGTGTTTACAACTAAATACAAACATCCCTTGCGGTGCAATGGCACCAAACACGCCCGCATTGGCTGCACCTCTCCGAGTTATTTGCCTGTTTCCAGCCACGAAGGGAGCAGGGAGGGAGGCGAAAGGAAATCGGGGCAGGCGTGTTCCCAAAAGCGGACGGCGCGCTGCTAACTCATCGCTCGGGGCGATGCCTGTCATACTTAGTGCCAGCGCGCAAGAACTTTATCCGCGCACTCCCGTGTAGATGAGCGCGGGTGCGTGGCGTCGCAATCGCTCTTTAAAAAAAACAAAAAACAAAAAAGTGGGGAAAGCCACGAAGGTGTCAACCGATTCTTTTTGGACGGTGTCGCTGAAAACATCCCTGTGACCGTGAGTGGGGAAAAGTGAAAGTTAGAAGAGAGCCAGAACTCCCGGGCCCTCTAAAACAGTCTCCCCTAGGAGAAGAGCCATCTGGGCTTAGCGTGCGTTGCCCCGGGACAACGCTGCCTATCGGTGGGGGAGCCCGAGCGGGGAAAGCGGAGCGAAGGCGCGACGACGACGCCGGCTGCAGCCCGCGGGCCTCACGTACCTCTGCGCGGCGGTGTTGGCGTCCAGGACGCCGGCGCCCTGCATCCAGGTCCGGACCGCGTTCATCCCTGCGCCGAGGGGCTCTTCCTTCATGCTGTTCCCGCTCCGCTGGATGCTTTCCTGGATCCCAAACATGAATTAAAAGCAGCCGGAGAGGCCCTCCCTTCTTCGGAACAGAACAAAACAAAAACCGCCGCACGAAACGCGAAACACGGCAAGGAAGGAGAGGGCCGATCGGGGTCGAATCGCCCGGGAGTGTCCTCTCCCCCCTTCCCCTTCCTCTTCTCCTTCTCCTTCTTCTTTTCTTTCTATTTCGCTCCCTTTCTTTTCCTGGTTTTTTTGTCAAAAAAATCAAAACAAAAGCAAATCAGGGAGAATCAAAGACAGACATCGACGGGGAGGAATTTATATGTGTGTGTTTAGTTGGGGGGGGAGAGAAGAAGAGGAGGAGGAGGAGGAGGAAGAGGAGGAGGAGGCGAAGAAACAATCCAAAAGGAAACAAAAAATCAGCGCCGGGTCGGTCGGTCGTCGATGCTCTTGGCTTCCCAGGGAGCCTGTTCTGTCCTTTCCAGAGGGGGGCCTTGGAAAGAAGGAAGGAGAAGAGGGGGGAAAAATCTCTCCGGATCGGGATCGTCTCACGGCCGACGGGGATCAGGCGAGGAGGCGGAGAACGGAGCCGAGCGGGGTCCCTTCCGTGGCGAAGTCGCCCTCGCTGGGAGGGCCGGAGGAAGAAAGCGGTTTAAGAAACAATAGGATCAACTGGAGCGGCGGCGGCGGCGGCGGCGGCGACTGGGGCTGCTAGTGCTGCTAGTGCGGCGGCGGCGGCGGCGGCGCCCTTGGCTACATCAAGTGTCATTTTCCAGTGACAAGCGGGGTGCAAGTTTGCCGCTCTCCGCGCGCTCCGTGTCCTTGGCCGGCGGCTCCCGCTGCCTCGTCCTCCGGCCGCGGGTCCCCCTTCTTCTTCCTCCTTCCTTCCTTTCTCTCTCTCTCTCCCTGGTTTCTTCGCCTCCTCTTCTGCCTTTCTTCCCCGGCCGGCGCAGGAAGCGGCTGCTGGCTGGCTGGCTGGCTGCTGCTGGAGGCAGAGAGCGAGCGAGCGAGGGAGCGCGGGAGAGGAAGACACGCGGCGCGCGTCCGCAGGGCAAGGTAAGCAGCAGCCACACACCCTGCCTGGACCGATGGGTGGATGGACGGACGGATGGATGGATAGACGGGGATCCTCCTGGCTTCCTCCTGGCTTCCTCCTGGCTTCCTCCTTTCCCCCCCCTCTCCCCACCCCCCCGTTCCAGCCGGAGTGATTTGCAGTCCTTCCCAATAGGATCCACTTTGACGATCCTCGCGGCTAAACAGCAGCTCGGCAGCCCCAGTGGGCAGGGGGGGGCGGCGCCCTGCCGGCCCGGGCCACGCCCCCTGCATTTGCATAGCGTCACGGCGCCCTCGACCACTCCGCGCGCGTTCCAATCGTCGGGGAGGGACGCCGAGCGGCTGCCCTGGCGGCGGCGGCGGCGGGCTGGACGGACACGCCCACCTCATTAGCATTGCCCCGCCCCGCCCTCCTCCCGCCCTCCCTCCCTCTCCAGGGAAAGACCGGGGAAAGTTCCAATCGACGGGGCGAGAGAGCCGCGAGGCCGCTGGGCTCAGAGGCGGGCGGGCGGGCAGGCAGGGGGCGATTGCTTCGGGAATATAGTCTTAGGCATGCAAAACGCCAGCCTTCCCTCGACGGGGTGGGGGGAGAGGGATGGGGGGGGGAGTCGATTTGGCAGCAACTGGGAAGAAACCGGAGCAAAGTTTGGCGCGGCGACGAGGGTCGCTCGGAGCGGCTTTTCCCGTCTCCTGCCGTCGAATTCGTCGGTCGCCAGGGGGTTTGTAAAGGCAACGCAGCCCAGGCTCTACACCTGGGTGGGTGGATTTAAAAATACCGCCTGCCTGCCTGCCGTGTGTGTATGTTGGGGGGGGACACACACATCAAAATCCCTAAACCTTGGCGTCGAAAAGGCACCGCGTGTGGGGCAGCCTGGCTATTTCAGCCCCGCGGTCCCCCAAGCGCTGCTGCTGCTGCTCCGCGACAGACGCTTCGTCGCCGAGTTAACTTAAGGGCGTCGCTTTTGCACCGATCGAGTCCGTGCGTCGCTCCTGCCGAGCTTCAGGCCGGCGACTTTCTGTTGCCAAGCGAGCGGCGAAAGCGAAACTTTCGCTGATAAAAAGACTATTGAATGTCCAGAGCTGTCCGCCACGAAACCCGTGTTGGCTTCGAAATAACGGGCTGCTGCTGCTGGTGGTGGTGAATTGCCGCACATAGTAAGGCGTAGACTAATGCCGGTGTGCAGTTTTGAACGGTTTCCCGCTGATTTGCGAGAAATCCCCGCAATGACAGTTTAAAAAATGTATCCCAGGACCAAGTCGCAAAAGCGGCTTCGTGCAGATCCACGCGGATCAGACAAATACGAAGCGCTTTTTATATATATAATGATCTCTCTCTCCCGCGGCCCGATAGTCCGGAATAGTTACTGATCCGATTCTTCAGCGCGTTTCTCCTAAGAGGAAAGTTCCTTCGCCTTCCTTTGCCCGACGGCGCGCGGCCTCGCCAAAGGGAACCTTGGAGCGCGCGTGTCCCCAAGGCGCCCTGAAACTGTTTTATTTTGGTCTCCGCTTTTGAATAACCCGGCAAAGGTACCTCAACGGGTTTAGATAACCCTTCCTAGAGCCCGGGGGGGGGGGAATCCTCAGAAAGAATGGCATTTGATCCGAATTTAAATCGATTTTCTTTGGAAGGAGATTTTTTGTTTGTTTTTAATCACCGCAACCGGCCGCGTTTAAAAACTGAATCTGAAAATAAGGGCTTGAATTGAGGGTCCCGTTGCCGGTTGGTGAAGCTGATGGTTAAAAAACCCACCGCTAATTTCTCTCCCATTCGGTTATTTGCTTCACACAGAGATGCAGGCAACAAAGACAATTAAAGCAAACCGATAGACGAATTAAATAACTGCTAAAACGCTAATACATGAAATTTGAATCTGCTACCCACTATGTGGCCTCAAGCAACCGAGTGCCACACGTCTTTCTTTCTTTCTTTCTTTCTTTCTTTCTTTCTTTCTTTCTTTCTTTCTTTCTTTCTTTCTTTCTTTCTTTCTTTCTTTCTTTCTTTCCCCCTTCCTCTGACTACCCAGATTAATTCTTATATACCCTGCAAAATCTTCCAACAGATTTCAGGAACCCAGATGCCCTAAATCCTCACACTTCGAGATTTGGGTCCCCCTTCATCACAAGCGGACTTCACTTTCTGTGGATCGCAAAGGTGACCAGAGCTTCGGGACTCTTCCGATCTGAAGCTCTAGAGAATGTATGCGGAGTGACACCCACGTTTTTGCTTTCCTGAGCTTCACAAAACTTCTAAAATTGTGTCTTCCAACCAGAAACCTCTTGGAAGCGATGGCTGCAGAATAACTGAATTTAAGACAATTGGTTTCAGCATTCTGCCTCTCTTTCTGGAAGTGTAAATCCAAACAAGTGTGCTATTTCCAGAACTCATCCTGGATGTGGGCATAACACTTTTCTCTGTGGGTGTAATACAGGGTACTTATGCTATTTATTAGTTGTCACACTTCATTTCCGCTAGTAGAAAGACCTAAATTGCACAGAAAAGTGGAAGTTAAATACATGCTTCTATAAGTTTATAAGGCAATCAAGATTTGTATCAAGTCCGTGTGGCTTTCGAAGTAGCAATGAATGAGAAAGAGACTGTGGCACCGGTGAAGGATGGTATCTGCAACTTGCCCAAATAAAGGATGCCGCAAGTTGAACATCCATGTTTATGTTTCCTGACTGCCAACTTTGTACTGATGAAAGGCAAGAAATAAGGGAATTCAGAGTTTGCCCCATCTCTTCTTAGACGTGGACTGTGAGCGTGGAAGAGGGGACTGCTAATTGTGCCTGAACCTTGTGCCTGGTTACCTCAAGGCATGGCGAACGGTATACAGATGGAGAAGACAAAGCAGATTTTCTGATCACTCGGTGCCTGCCCATGATCCTGCTTAACAGATGTCAGCAAGTGATCACTGTTCATTGATTACCCAGCAGTTCTCACATTCCTAAGTGGAAGATGCACACAGTAGCTAATGAACATTGTCCCCTTGTATAGATGCTCTGACATAAGCAAGAGGTTATGAGGCAGAACTATGCACTTCTTATGAGAAAACTCTCACCTACTATATCTGTTGCCTGTGACTAACATCTCTATCCAGCTCATATTAACTGCAACACATGTGCAGCCTCTTCCACCACTGAGAGCTCTTTGGGCTTAGTTTACCAGGAAGTTCCAGTGCACAACCAGGTAGGTTCTCCCTTAATCCCAATTCTGTGTGAGACAGTTGCTGTTTTTTACAGCTCAAATCCGATTCTGGTGCTTAAATATTATCAGGTCCTCTCTGGATACATCAATATTATTTGAATATCATCTCCAATGTTTTGTGCCCGCATCCAGTGATATTTGGAATTAGTCAATTAATATTTGACATTTAGTCATCGACACTCAATGTTTTGTAATATTCAACTGATACACGGCAATATATTACTTACACTGTTCAAAGGTTCTACCTTCGAAGAAATATATGTGTGTGTGTTCTACTATCCTGTAGATTCTAGAACTTTAAAAAGGGTAGAGAAGCACAGTAGAAGGTACTTGGGAGGTCTCTTTATTGCCATTGTGAAATGTGTATTCTGGACTAAATCAATATTCTGCAGAGATTGCAAATTTTAATTCAAACTAAGATCATGACTGATGGAGAAGCTTTTATATTTTCAATTTATAGCTTCATTCTGAAATGTATTTACCTTGTCCTGAGTCCAAGGTATCTTTCAACTGTGGGTCGTCGTCCCCCCCACAAGATATTATGATACCCCTATCATAGAAAAACTCATAACATCTCAGGAGGGGAAACCAGCATTTTGAGGATAACTGTTTGAAAAATGACAATCACACCTGGCGTGCTGTTAATGATTGCCATGCAACAATATGTAATATTATATGGCATTTGATAGGTGGGGATACAATTGAATTTTGAAATCTTATAGCATGTCTTATGTTGTGTGGTGGAGATGCTACAATTACTTGTATCAGTAGAATGCTGTAGCTATGATTATTTGACAGTTGACAAGTTATATTTCAAGCCTGTTAACATCAAAGTAATCAGGAGATGCCAATAAGACCAATGTTGAGTTTAACATTTTACATTCCAAATCAATTTTGTTTCAAAGGTGGCTCACCAGAGCTGTGGTCACAAAAGGTTTAATCCAGCTTCATTCCACTTTCAGAGTGAGAGAATACATCAGCTAAGCAACAAGCTGTTTTCTTTCAGGGTTAAATAACTCAGGAAATTCACCTTTGGGATAGAAAATGTGGAAAGAAAATTACTGGTCACTTTGCTGATGTGTTATCTTGCTCTGAAAGTGGAATGAAGCTGGATTAAATCTTAGGTGTGACTATGGCCCAGGATGATGGAACTGGGCGGGGGGGGGTGTTGTACAAATGTATAAAAGTTGAGAATGTTTGTTTCTAAACTCCTTTCTCAGGTGTTACCTGTTGAATACAATTTTCATAATTTGTATTTGCAGCACTTCTGCTAGCAGGCTTAAATTTATATGAGCCCTGGATTAAATATATTCCCCTCTGAATAGGCAAGTACACGTTGTCTTTCCTGTTGCTAGAACTGCCTCCATGGTGTCTCCTTTCCCACACATTAATTCTATTATTTCCAGGCTAAAATGCTTCAAGTCTGAGATATACTTTACATTTTAAAAGCAATTTACACCTATACTAGTGGTTTCTTTCCCAGTGCTTTGCAGTTGCCAAAAGAAGGGAAAATGATCAGATAACTGCAGCATGTGAATCAATGGAATGAGCTTGCTGGCAGTTTTCACTGTCCAAATCTGCTCATTTGTCTGGGCTGGGGAGAGTAGCTGCTTGCTTTCATGGGGGTGGCAAGATCACACCAGCAGTTTCAAGATATCCACTTTCCTCTTCTACCAGGCAGTGGCAACTTTCCCTTTTAACATAAAGTAAACCAATTCCCTAACCTCATTTTACTGCAACATTTCTTCTGCCTGGCAAAAACCCCACTAAACTTCAGAATTAGATTCATCATCAGGAGCGGCTATTCATTTTTAAATAATTATTACTGTACATATATCCGACTTTGTATCCTGATGTCTCAAAGTTTACAACACCTAAAATACAATTAAAACAAGCAATTAAAAGTTTGAAACCTCACATTAAGAAAAGTACAGCAAAAGCATTAATAGAACACAGCAGCAGCAGCAGCACCCCATCCTAGCTGTAGCGCAGGTATTAGAAATAAACATCATCATCATTCAAAAATATACTTCTGCAAACCAGGTTGCCTCTGTTCTTATCCAATAGACAATTTTAAATTTGCTTGCAATGACATGAATTAATAATTGCATTTCAGCACGGACACATCTACCAACCAGAAGCTGTCATATTAAATCTGAATCATCACTCAAAATTTGTATGTACGTGCATGCAAGTATTTGCTCTCTCTCCTCATAGTTTTGCCATAGTTGCTGTTGTTGGATGCCATTGAGTCATAGCCAACTCCTGGTTGAATGCATGGACACTTCCATGTGACCTTGGTGCAGTTTTCTTGGAAGAGATGCAGAAGGAGTTTGCCATTTCCTACTTCTAGGGTGAGGCTGGGGATCGAACTGGCAACCCTGTAAAATTCTTTCCAACCAGTTTGCTCTACCAGTGAGCTACAGTCACCCTTTGTCATTGTATCCATATGTTTGTTCTTCAGTGTACATGGTAAATAGTACACACATCATTTTCAAGTATCCTTACTTTCATTTTGTCTTGAATCAACAGAGGGGTAGAGGAAGGAGTTATGAAGCACTGAAGGAGAAAATTGTACAAAACCCAAAATAAATCTAAAACAGGAAGCAAGAATGTTCTGTGTTTCTTGCCTAACAGCTAAACCAACATTATTTGTTTTACAGCTTCCCAACCTTGCTTTTTGTTATGCAGAGTTAAAAAGCAAACAACCCTAACAGTGTTTTATAAAATGCATTTATGTGCTGAAACTTAATTTTCAAACAGCATACCCTTGGTGTGGGATTGAAGACTTTTAAATTATACATGACACATGTTTGAATTCTAGACTGTAGTCCTGGAAGAAAAATGATTTTGAAATCTTATGTACAGATGAAGAATTCATAAGATCACAATGCTTTTGGATATGAACTTTCAGCAATGCTTCACCCATTTCAATCTACTCTACCTTTCAGTTAGCATTGAGGCCAACCCCCAAAATTCCATATTTAAAACATTCTTAGCATATATTATCTAGTGTTTAGAAATGTGCCAATAAGAACATTTCAAGCTCTGTAATGAAGGGTAGCCTAGACAGAATCCCAGGTTGCCTGAGCAAAGGTTCATAAACTACTCTGCAATCTTATCTGTGTCTAGTCCAATTAAGTTCAAGAGAACTTTCTTCTAGGTAAGTGAGTATATTATTCTCCAAACTACCTTTGATAGCAGATGTAATTATTACTGGTCATCATTTTTTCCCTGTGTTTTTGGCTGGATAACTGAATTAATGACACTTTAATGTCGACTGCATTGTCCTATTTAAAACAGAGATGATGGTTGTTAACAGGTACATTAGTTCTCTCTCAGAAGCAATAAATGGAGAAAACCTGCCTAATGCCAGATTAACTTACATAACAGAGATCACAAAGGGCACAAGCACCGCAGAAAGACAAGAAAGAAAGAAAATGTCTCAAATGACACAATCAAGGGTGAGAAGTCACATGCTACAGATGAAAGGAATGTATACTGTATATGTAATAAGCATGAAAATAAATGAAAGTGGCTTCTTCAAAAATTAACTCAAAGCAGTTCACATAACACATAGAATACAAACCACGAAATCATAATAGCTATATAAAAATGTGGTTATATAACTTTCCTGCCAAGTCTGAACAGTGCATGTACAACTGAGGGTATATCACTTTAAGCTGCTCCTTAAGATAAGGTGGGTATGGCCTGGGCTCAGCTTATTTAATACCTCACCTTTCTTTTAAAGAACGTAAAATGGCCTAAGATTATCCTATGAGCCTGTGGCTGGATGCTGTTACATGCACATCTTTTCCCACCTTTGATCCACCTTCAGACTGACAGAACATATCAGCAAGTAACCAGCTGTTTCCTTTCTACATTATCTAGCCCAAAGGTAGATTTTCTGGGTTAGATAATGTGGAAGGAAAAACTGCCTGTCATTTTGCTTCTGCATTCTCTTACTCCGAAGGTGGACCAAATGTAGATTAAAATTTTGTCAAGGTGAACCACCAAGTAAAGCCACCCTCCCCTGGGAAAACTGGAGTCTGGGACACCATATATTCTACCCTTGCATGCACCATACCAAGCTTTGAAGCCTGGGAATGGGCATCTGTTCAGTAACATTGGGTGGAGACACAGAGAGTGAAAGCAGGCAGCCCCCCTTTTAGAAAATGCTCCCCTTCTGTAGCTATCCGAGAAAAAAAACCCAGTCATTCAAACAGTTAAAAGAATAATTCTACTTCATATTTTCACCTGTTGGTCTTCATTTGCCTCAAAGTCTGCCAACAACTTCTTAACATGTGCTCGCTACTGATCGGCCAGCAACCTGTCTGGCCTCCTGGATCCCCGAGTGGTCCCTGACAGGCAGCATTTGTTCCCATGCTATGATTGGCTACACTTCCCTCCTCTGTGTCCTCTGGTGTTGTGTCAAAGCAGTGTGCCATAGTCTTGTGGCTCACATTGTAGTGAGGTGCTGGGCTCCTTACAGAGATAGCATTCCGCTGTGCTGTCTGAAAGATAAAGAAGAGTTAGCTTTTCTGCCCCACTTTTCTCTCCCATTTAAGGGGACTCAAAGTGGCTGACAAAGCTTTCTGTTCTTCTCCCCACAACAGAACACCCTGTGAGGTAGGTGGGGGCTGTGAGAGCTCAGAAGAGAGCTGTGACTAGCCCAAGGTCACCCAGCTGGTTTTGTGGAGGACTGCAGAATCGAGCCCAGCATTCCCAGATAAGAGTCCAGCTCCCTAACCACTAGATAAAACTGGCTCACTTTGACTACCTAACTACTAGAAAAATCTCTATGAAACAAACAAACAAACAAAATCTGTGAAAGCTATTAGATGAACCAAAGCTGCCTCCAGACATCAAGGCAATGTGATATATAAAGAAGATCCCATGGACCTTTCCACTTCTTGTTTTGGCATGGGGTGGATCACCGAATGCCAGGTAAGTGTGATTGCTGTTATTCTAATGGTGATTGCCAAACTGATGCTGTGGCAATGTGCCAGCCTGCCCTATGCTGCCTTCACCTGGAAAAGCTGCAAAGGATGCATTCCAGGCAGTACTAGCCACATCCCACATATGGCTAGTATAGCTTTGGGACACTTTTTATTGCTCCACAGCTATCCAGTCTGGGGGCAGTCTGACATACACAGGGTGGATGCTCCATGTGGGGGCACCCCCAAGCTGTCCCTTTAGGCCAAGTGTGAAAGGGACCCATGTTTGCCTCTTGCCAGCCCCAACCAGACACAATCCTGGGCATACATATAGCATCTGGATTATCTCAAGAGGAGCCATTAGAAGGCAGCCAGGGACCTGCCCATCTCTATTATTTTCATGCATTTGATTGGCTTCTGGTAGCCCCAGCTGAGCTGATTCTGGAAGGTGCTCACCAGACATCAGAGATAAGTGTCACTATTGGGGAAAATATGGCATCACTGTTGGGTTTTCAGCTTCTTAAAGCAATAGTATATTGGGAGTGCCAGGGGTAGCATTGTTTATTAACCTTTTTCCCGATATGGCGTGAACACATAAATCCTCACAGGGATCATGCCATACCAGGGAGAGAACAAACCTTTAATCGTGGTTTCACTGCAGATTACTTATAAAGCATTTAACTCATGCCCATTTGTTCTAGTAAGGCAGAAAATCCTGACTATTTTCTTTGGATTCAAATGAAAAAAGCTTTTTAATTATTCAGTCAAAACTACTAATTGGCAAGTTCATACAATAATCTGGAAATGCCAAGCTGATGTTTTCTCCTCAATTAAGGCTTCAACACTAGCACTTCTATTTTTGTTTGTTTATATCAGAAAATAACAAAGGTGAAGTACAACATATAAATTTACCCACAGTGATAATATGGTGCAGAAATCATTATCTTATGGTATTAAACGCACTCTAAGATTCAAAAAGATTTAAGGAATTAAGACTTAAAAGTTTATTTAGATGTAGGCTGCATTAACAAGCAGAAAAACTTCCTAGAAAGCAAACGGTTGCTGGTTCAATTCCCAAGCTCCCCTTGGAAGTAGGCAATGGTAAACTACTTCTATACCTCTGCCAAAAAAACCTGCTGCATGGTGCTCATGGAGGTGCCCATGCACTCAACCAGATGTTGGCCATGACTCAGTGGTTCAAGAATAAAAATAACAACAACAACAAAAGCAGCAGCTCTAGGTCAGCTTAGAGATGGTTTAGTAATAGTTTGCATCCAAGGTTTCCCCATGCCATTCTGCCTGAGGAATCCAGCAGAAAAGAGGATGAGAGATAGGATGAGAACACACAGGGGCCACACAGTACTATTTTGAGGGGGGAGTTATGACAAATATAGGCTTACAGGTTGTGAAACATCATGTAGACAGAACACTCTGGAGTATGAAGGAAAATGTGAGGAGCACCTGTGAGGTGTTTGATGGCTTGTTAAAATCTTCAGTAATATTTGAAATACCTTGACGTGTCCCAAATTCAGCAAGTCTTTACATGGTGCTGAAAACGTATTGCGCAGCCATAGAACTGTCAGCTGGAAGAGGTCACGAGGCTCTGTAATCACTTTCTGAAAACATCCAGAGATGGAGAACCCACAACCTCCACTACTATATAGATCTTACCAAGATTTTTCCCTTATATAAATAAAATATGGTTATTTTAGTATTTTAATATGCTGAATCTTTTAAATGTTTTTATGTATATTACCGGTTTTAAAATTGGTTTTAATTTGTTGTTTTAAAGGTTGTTACCTGCCCTGAGACCTCCAGGTATAGGGTGGGATGGATAGATAGATAGATAGATAGATAGATAGATAGATAGATAGATAGATAGATAGATAGATAGATAGATAGATAGATAGATAGATAGATAGATAGATAGATAGATAGATAGATAGATAGATAGATTCTTCGAGACACTTGGAAACTGCAACTTGTACTTCTTATTCCAGTTTCTAGTACCTGTGGCTCATAGACACTAGAACCTCCTTCTCTAAGGAGACCATTCAACATTGGGAAAGAGGTGGAACAATCAGAGAGGGAACTTTTAAGGGAAGCATCATTGTATTAAGATGCTTCCTTAATAAAAACTTTTTTTATTAAAGAAACTGTATCTAAAGTGTGTTTTGCTTGATTCTTACTTGATTTTAACAGAACACATGCCAATTGATCATTTTTAAAGTCAAGAAGTTCTAAAGTTCCCTCCTTGGTCTGTGGTTAGATGAGCTAATTTCCCCATATCATACATTATAAACAAACAGATCATGCTGCAAAGAAACTCTGCTATTAAAGCAAGATGCATCCATATATGCCAGTTATGTACTGATAGAAGGAAGGTGTATTCTTATTCAACCATCCTCAAGGAGGCTGATGATGTAACTCAGATCTTTCTTCGGTATGAGATTGAATGGGGTATTGGTAACTCTGGTGTCCTTGATAGTAAAGAGAATATTAATTGAAGATGCTGCATCCAAACGTCATTTATATCCCATACTTCACCAAGACATACTCAAAACATATTTAAAATATACCAGTAACCCTCCCTCTCTTCTTCTACCCACCATTCCAGAATATCCTTGCTTTATTCTGGAATAACCCAAAATATCAGAATAAGTAAGCACTACCCAGATAACTAGTTTTATACATCTGTTGGCTCTATTCTGAATGGGAAAAAATGATTTTTAAAAAAACAACACTGGTTGTTTTGATTAAAAGATAGGTCAATACTTAGCTCTTCTGTTTTCCCCCCAAGACATTAGAAGATTCAAGGTAATGTCCCCAAACTGAAGTGGTCACAGAACAGATGATAAGCAGAGAAGGAAGGACAAAGGATACATCATTGTGTGAACAGATTCCAGAGGTATCAGATCAATGCTCAAGGCAGCTGAGAAGCTAATATTGCAACACATGGTTATGCCTCACAGCCTCCAGCTAAGACTTTAAAAATGCTTCTTTCCATCATTTAGAGAGAAGAATGGGGGCATTGTTTCCTCGCCATGTTTTACACTGAATTCACATTGTGCATAAATCCTGAGGAAAAAGACCGACACACTGCAGTGACCTGTTTCCCTAGTGTTTAAATCACAGGAAAGTAGCGTTTCCCCTCTACCTAAACAGTTAACTGCTAGCTGAAGCCAGACCCCAGCCTCTCACCAGATTCAGAGGAGAGGATGAGAGAACTAGACACGTTTAATCCTGAAAAGAGGGGACTGAGTTGGATTGTGGTACTTCTGAAAAGACAATGCAGAGAAGAGGGCTTTGACTTTATTTATGTCATCCTAGAATGCAGGGCATGAAATAATAGTCTTACGTTGCAACACTGGAGACCAATGCAGTTTCTTTGGTTGAATTTTGGCATGAGTAGGGAGAAATGTCCTTACTACAAGGGTAGTTCTGCTGTGGAACCCATTACCTAAGGATTGGGTTCAAGTGAAATTGATGGAGATGCTTTGGTTTAGACTGTTGCATCAAGCAGGATGTTGGACTTAAGAACCTAAGAGGAGCCCTGCTAGATTGGGCCACAGCCCATCTAATCCAGCATCCTCTCTTGCACAGTGGCTCACCAATTGCTTCTGGGAATTCTCAAGGAGAAAATGAAGGCAAAATGTTCATCTGCAAATGGCCTTTAGAGGCGTCCTGCCTGTCTCTCCAACCTGGAGGCAGTATCTAGGCATCCATTCTAGTACACCTGTCCTCTATGAATTTGTCTAATCCTTTCTTAAAGCTATCTGGTCTGGTTGTTGTCACTATCTCTTCTGGTAGTAAATTCCACAGACTGATGTCCCTCTCAGTAAAAAAATACTTCCCCTAGTCAGACTTGATGTCCTTTAGCCCTGTCATTCTATGGTCCTGCTTTCCAAGTAGAGGATTTTTCCTTTGATTCCACAGTATAAAAAGTGATACCAGTGGTAAAACAAATGTTCTAAGTTAACAAGAGTAACTGAATCCTATTAAAGAATATTTATTATCTGAGTAGCTTGCCAGGCAATTAAGCTTTTCTGAATCAAATGTCTTCTTTCACTACATAAGAGACAGTGGTTGTCCCAAGGTTTCACCCTAGCCTTCCTGATGCTGAGATCAATGCTCTAGTTGCTATATCATACTGCCTTTCAGTGAGCCAGTTTTGTTTAGTGGTTAGGGAGCTGGACTCTTATCTAGGAATAATGGGTTTAATTTTGCCCTTCCCCATGAAGCCAGCTGGGTGACCTTGGGCTAGTCACAGCTCTCTTCTGAGTTCTCACTGCCCCACCTACCTCACAGGGTGTCTGGTGTGGGGAGAAGAATAGAAAGCTTTGTTATCCATTTCGAATCCCCTTAAGTGTATGAGAAAAGCAGGGTAGAAAAGGCAACTCATCATCATCTTCTCTTCTTCTTCCTCTTCTTCTTCTTGCTCTATGCTAATGATTCAAGATTATGTCAACCTAAATGGTTGTTTGAACTTTCTTTAGCGGAAATGGTGTCCAGTTTTGTTCACTTGGGCTTCTGAATAGACAAAAAGGCGAAATAAAAGGGGAATACAATCCTAGGGAAGAAGTTTGTGACAATCCTAAGACAAGATCATAAGAATAAGAAAATCTGAATAATCAGAGCAATGGAATTTCTAATTGTAATCTAGGGTTGGAAAAGCTGGATGCTGAGACAGTACAAGAAAAAGAATATGCCTTTGAATTATAGATCTGGGGTAGTTATTAAGACTATCCCAGATCCATAATTAAGTGCAAATAAATCCATTTGATTGGCTGTAGATCAAACTAAACATGACTTTTTCCTTGTGGTGATAGTACACAAACAGGATCTCATTAATTTGGGCAAGTCAAAGTGAAGGACTGAAAGAAAAAGATTTATGCTTGGAGTATATGAGGCAGAAAGAAGAGGAGGAACGTGACAGACAAGGAAACGTATAGGTTTAAATGACCTTGGAAATAGTAGTGACTCCTAGTGGAAGTGAAATGTGTATAAACTTTATTT
>MTQE01000401.1:18384755-18428136 GCA_014337955.1 Aspidoscelis marmoratus
GGGTACTTAATGGGTACTTCTAGTGACAGTGGAAAAACACCCATGGAGGAGAAGAACGGGATGGGTGGAGATGGAAGAAATATTCTATCAGTGGAAGAAAGACAAACTGAATGTATTCTTGCTGGGCCATTGCTTATTATCAGTTAGATCTGATTTTGAACAGGCAGCAGCACAATGATGCACAATGCACAATGACACAGAGTTCCTATGGCAAAATCTGCATGGTCCCCTAGACCTGGTTCAGATATGATTTATAGTGACTAGGGGTGTGCATGAATGCAATTTTCAGGATTCAATTTTATTCAAATATCTGAAGATTCGAATGTTCAAAATTCGAAGGTATTCACATTCGATTTGAATCAAATACATTCGTATCTATTTGTAGGAATTTTCTATTTGTATCTGAAGATATGAATGTTGGCAACATTCGTATGTGTCTGTACGCATTCGTAAGCATTTGTATGCCTCTCGTTTTCATCCCGTATGCATCCCATTTTTGTCCCAAACGTATCCATACAAATGCATATGGATATGAATAAGATGTGTGCAGATACTTATGTAATACGTACATATCTGCACACAAATGATTGCCCGAATAATTCATAGAAATGATTTGAAAGATTCAAAAATTTGTTCGAATGTTAAATTCAAATGTATAGACATTCAATTTGAATTTGAATGTCCAAATTTGATTGGATTCGACCAAATTTTGAATGTTTCAATTATCTGTGCCCATGGAAACCCCACTTACAGTTAAACTTATAGTGCTACAGTGAGAAAGCACTTCAAAACGTTCTCCTTTCTAGTCCTGTCTGGGTCCCCTTTATGCTGCTGCCAAGTGGGCAAGTGGCTAAGACAGGAGTGGTCCAGAGCTTTGCTGGGCTCCAGAAGTCTGCTGACTTTGTTTCTAAATTGTGGGGAAATGTCTCCAACCTACAGCTTTCATTCCCCAGCTCTGAAGGCAGGGCACAATGGGGCAACCATCCCCCAGACACCCTGTTTCTTGCTGACATGTATGCAGCATGTGGTGTAGATGCTAACACTGGTTTTAAATACAGTGTGGACAATCCTCAATTTAAAGTCAGGCAAAAGTTGATTTAAAAGGCAGTTTGTCTGGAACTCAAGACATGCACGTGTCTGTGATCAATTGAGTTGTTGGTATATTTATTTGGCATTCATAACTAAGGGAGCCAGTTTGGTCTAGTGGTTAGGGAGCTGGACTCTTATCGGGGAATACTGGGTTTGATTCCTCTCTCCTCCCTGAAGCCAGCTGGGTGACCTTGAGCTAGCCACAGCTCTCTTCTGAGCTCTCAACAGCCCCACCTACCTCACAGGGTGTTGTGTTGTGGGGAGAATAATAGAAAGCTTTGTCAGCTGCTTTGAGTCCCCTTAAATGGGTGAGAAAAGTGGGGTATAAAAGCTAACTCTTCTCCTTCTTTGTAATTATTTACAAAATTTTGTATTTCATAGGTGAGTTACTTCCTGAATTCTTAATTATCAGTTTTACTTCTGCCATTGCTATTTTGTGGGCAAATACTGACCACAGCTATACAATTTGGGCAGGTTATCCATCTCCATAGATACATAAATTGTCCCCCCACGATTTTCCTCAAATCTCCCATAAACCGTTGCTGTCTTTGATCACAACAGATTAACAAATCCTTTCCCCCACTCTTGGGCCCTTTCAGCACTTGACTGGTAATCCAGATCAAGGAGCCTCTTAGTCCATATCTTCTGCATGGGGCTAGTGGTAATCTGGATCAGATTCATACTAACAGAATAGTAATCTGGATTAGTGGTGGACCTGATAAATTGGTACTTTATCTCTGCTTGTGCTGTCTGATCCAAATCAGTGGAAGGGCATCCACACATAGAGTGGAACTAGGCAGATTGTAGGACATCCCATTGAGGAACATCTGCTGCGGCAAGAGGCCTTTGGAACAGCAGCCATGTTGGCAGCATTGGTATCTTCGCAGTGCCTGCAAAGACACATTGTCCCAGCCATCTGGATGTGGTGTTTGATTGAAGGGGACGTGGTTCAACTGCATTGGGCGACAGAGGTGCTGTCACTGATAGTTTACATCCATTGATACAGAACAGGGCTGAGGCATCTGCACTGTGTTGCTGCTTAGAATACATTTGCTGCCATCCAATGCAATTAATGCTGTGACCTCTGGCTGCAGTTGATCCAGAACAACTAATCCAGATTCACTAACTTGGATTAAGGGTGAGAAGTGCAGAATGTGCCTTAAGTATTGTGTACTGGTTGGAAGCCATTCTGCATAAGTTCCTGCATAACTCTGTAAACAGCAACAGCTTCAGTTTGACTCATTGTGATTTCTGCAGGAAATGCCAGTTACATCTATTATGGGCTTTCTGCAGTATGCCTGGAGTTCTTGATATAACCACCAGAGGGAGCTTGGTATTCATATACTGTACTGTATGTTGCTTTCTGTGCATGGCTAAAGGATTCCCCTTAGAAAAATGTATCCATCCTTAAAGTACCCAAGAGCACAAAACTCCTTAAATACATCCTCGGGAAATGAATGAGCACCAATAGGATGTCAGAAATGTCTCATTGGATTGGCTCCATGGACCATCTAGTCCAGCAGTTTGTCTTCAGGATGTATCCATACATACTTTTTTTTTTAAAGGAACCTCCAGTACAGTTCAGAGGTGGTAGCTGCCACATGCCAGTGGGTTCAGTGCTCACCCCACCTCTAATGCACATTAAAGGCCATAAAAAGTACTTCTGAAGCACATTAGAGTTGGATTGGAGATGGAATGAGAACACCAATGCTATGTGCTAGTACCTTTGAAAAGCTTTAGAGTGGCTTTTTAGGGGCCAACCAGCTGCACAAGAAAGCCCATGAACAGAAGACACTATACCTCCTGCTTTCAGGACAATACGCTGCCATTTCAACTCAGCAGTCCACTTATGAGCTAAACATCATGATAATCTGGAAACAATGGATAGCATTTATTCTCACCTGACTAAATGTTCTACCTTTTGCCTTTCTGCATGGTGGATATAATAGGGTTCTTTACTGAATGTCTTTGCTACACCATGAGGGAGAAATGGAAATAGTGGAGCACATACGACCCTTTTTAAAGATTTCCAATCCGTAAGTCCACAACTCATCTAGTTCAGCATCCTGTTTCACATAGTGGCCCACCAATTGCTTCTGGGCATCTCAAGCAGAAGACAAGGGCAAAACCTTCACCTGCTGTCGAATCCCAGCAAATGGCCTTGAGAAGCATCCCACCTGCCTCTTCAGGCATCCATTCTAGTACCATGGATAAAACCTGTCCCCTATGAATTTATCTAATCCCTTCTTAAAGCTATTCAGATTGGATATATATCACCCATAATAAAACAATTCTGTGGCATTTCAGATGTTTTCTACCATCTCTTTGCTGTTGGCAGGTCTTAATCCAAATCAGTACAAGAAACACAGCCAAATTCTGTATCAGTGATACCAGTAGAAGGAAACAAGCGGCTAATAGTCCTAGAAATGCCTCAGCCACAGGCCAAGGCTTTTGCCAGGTTGTACAAACTTTTGTTTGGTCGTTTTAACTATGTTTTGCCATAACGTAGAGGAGACCTTCCTGGCAACACTGTTCTTTTCTGAGGTGGCTGGTGTTGTAGTCAGAGAGGGTCCTTTTCTGTGGCAGCCCCTAGCTATGGAACAGTCTTCTCTCAGATATACGACAGACAGTTTTATTGGTGACTTTTCAGCATTTGTGGAAAGTATTCTTATTTACCCAGGGTTTAGTAACTAGTTCTGCCTTTTGGGACATGTAGGATAGTATAAAAATGAACAACAACAATTCTACTATGTGTATTCAGGTCTGGGACCATCAATACATTTTGACAGCAATAGTCATAAGTCTTTGGGCAAAGACTTTGCTGATAGCGCTGATTGCAGTGGACTCTGGTAGTGTCTGGGAAGGCTAGAGGTCCCGCCCTTAGTCAATGAGCACACACTGTATAACAGAAATGCCTGCTATGAAAGAACAAGGCAATCAAATGTAAAAAAAAAACTTCAAATGTAATTTATTGAGACATTCACCTATGTCTGTCAGTCTACATCCAAATTCACTACTAAAAAATAATGTCACGTTTCACGTTAGGAACGACAATCCTTGAGGAAAACAAAACGAAAAAAGAAACACACCTTTGAGCCAAGCCTAGTGTATAAATAACTGACTAGTTCCTTTTCATATCAAAATCACATAAAAAATTGCCAGCAGCCATCCCTCCCCCATCCCTAGTTCTACCTGAAAGCCATGATGAATGTAAAAATTTAAATACACACACACTGTTGTCAAAGAAAGGGGGAGGAGAGAAAGGTGCAAATCCTATTAACAGCTTTAAGAGTGGCATTTGCGGCATTTGATCATACAATTTATGTACTCATTCCCAAAGGTGCAAATATTGCCAAAGGAGTAATACTGCTTCAATTCATCTGCAAGAAACGGAACACTAGAAATAGCGCTGAACAGCACCCTGGGGCTCAATCAGCATGTTCAGGCTCCTCCCACTTTCTCCGGAACTCAATAGGAGAGTTGCCCGGAAGGAAGAGTGTTCACTGGAGCTCCAAATAGCTTCACACAGCCCGCTCTGTCCAGAACACCCATTAACAAGAAAGGTTTCTAAACACAGGAGTATTGAAGACTCCATCATAGGAAGTCAGGAGTTGCTACAGATTACATGAATGCAAATACCCTACTCAACATGCCCAAAGAATCATACCTGACCTATGAGAGTGCCACCCTCGTCCCAAACAACCCTACATTTACATTTTCACTTCAGAGCTCTACAACATCCTTGCTAATGTTCTCATATGAGCTCCATCCATTGCCGAAAGACAAAGCTGAGGTTCCAAATGCACCTCTTTTTGTCCCTGATTTGTTCTCCCTTGTCCATTTAAAGCAACACTGTCATCATTTTACTTGTCACTCTGACTTCCATCTTAGGTTTCTCTTCCATCAATACACAACATTTTTTTTTTGCCTTTTTGCAGCCTAGCGGCAGCTTCTACATAAATTTCTGCCCTTTTGCAGCCTAGTGGCAGCTTCTAAATAAGCCCTGTAAACCAAGCAGCTCACAGAAACCAGCATGGGACATTATAAATACATTTCAGCCAGCATTCTGAGAGTCACACTTGTTCATGACAATAAAAGGATAGGATTCCGCCCACTGAATCAGGGAGTCCTGGAGTGCTTGTTCCGGAGCAAAGCATCTGCTCCCTCAGTTTTGGATGCAGCTTTCGAGACCTAGCGTCACAGCTGCTTCTTGCCTTTCAGCCGTTTCCTCCACGGCTTTTCCCCCTTGGCCAGCTTCGCTAGAAGACGTGCCCTCCAAAGCGAGAGCATCAGTGTTGGCATCAGAGTGCTTCAGGGAACCTGTTGCTGTGGCAGGCTGCTCATTGTCAGAAAGTTCCCTTCCTGTTCCCTCCTGGCATTCGATACCAGGGGTTTCTGTGGCTTCTTGCTGAACAGTATTTTGTTCAGCTCCAGGGTTTGGCTGTGGCACAGGCTCTGGGCCTACCCCAAGGGGCTGAGCGGGGTTCTTGAGTTGGCAGTGGCACAGAGGGCAGGTTTCTTGCACGTACAGCCATTTCTTAAGGCAGCCTGCATGGAAGAAATGGCTGCATGGGGTGATGATGGCAGATTTCATGTCCTGAAAGGGAAAGAGAGAAAATAATGCAGAAATACCACGTGGCAGTCTATGACACTTTCAGACTTCTTAGCTACATGGTTGAAAGGAGGCAGCTGAACTGCTGCTATCCGTATTTTAATCAGCTACGACTCCCAGCAGCATCAGAGGCTCTGAACAGGTTGTTCAACAACAACTAGAGCAGTGGTTCTCAACCTGGGGGTCGGAACCCCTTTGGGGGTCGAACTACCCTTTCAGAGGGGTCACGATGAGTCTCCCATCTCCCTTCCCTCCCACCTCCCAGCTGCTTCGCCCCCATGGTTGTGGGTCTCCACAACATGAGGAACTCCATTAAGGGGTTGCAGCATTAGTAAGGTTAAGAACCACTGAACTAGAATGACACGGATTAACTAATCCAAAATTAAATAGAAATAAAGGTGTCCCCCAAAAGGCCTTGGTGGGGGAGGGGAGAGAAACCAAACATTTTGGGAACATGGCATTTTGAGGGAATACTATGGGTATTTCTTTCCCCCACGTAGCTGAAGCACAGGATGCATCCAGACATCAGTTGCTTTTTCTGCTTTATCTGGATATTCTCAGAGACTGAAATATAGTGGATTAATTAACTGATGCATGGAAGCAGCCATAGGCTGCCTCCAGACAGTGTAAAACCCAGAATTATCCCAACACTATGTTGGGACTGCCATATATGTCTGTGGCAATCCCAGCATAGGCTGTGGTTTAATCCAGCTTCAGTCCACCTTCAGAGTGAGATAACACATCAGCAAAGTGACCAGTAATTTTCTTTCCACATTATCTATCCCAAAGGTGAATTTTCTGAGTTAACACTGAAAGAAAACAGCTTGTCACCTTGCTGATGTGTTCTCTCAGTCTGAAAGTGGACTGAAACTGGATTAAACCTTAGGTGTGACCACAATCATAGTCCTGGGATAGTGGGGTGATATCCTGCAATAACATTACTGTGGGAAAATCTCTCTCTCTCTCTCTCTCTCTCTCTCACTCACTCACTCACACACCACACACACACACACACTAAGGCCAGGCAGACTTCTGAATCCCTGAAGAAAACACTTTTCACTGCTACTGCCATAGGACCCACATCTTTAAAGATGTAAAGCTGATATTTGCTAACTGTGAGCCTTCAGGCCCTATTTTTATCAGAAAGCCACTTTAAACACAACCAATCTGTTCTTTCACAAGAAAATTTTTTTAAAAGGCCTTTCTTTTTGTTTTCAAATAATTATGTGGTAATACTATATCCCTGCTTTATTTGCATTTCATTACTTGTACTGTTTTAAAAGGCTACATCTACCAGAGATAATTAGATATAAGTGGATAATTGGTTCTTTATAGGCCACAGAAATTGACTTGATCTCAGAGTCAAGAGGGGAATGAGTAGAAATCGCTACACTCACCAGCACCAGAGACTGTACATAGAAATATGGCAAGCGGTGACTGTGGAAGGCTATGTAAATTTAATGAGAAGTCACCCCAAATTAATAATCACCCCAAATTTCCATTTCAGTCTTTTAGAATGAGATCAACCCTATGCTTGTTTTCAACAGATACAGGCACAAACTAAGGCCCTGGTTACACCTTAACTTTAATTCTTCTTGAGCCTGAATTCCAGTCCATTTAGTTATGTCTTTAAATGCTAAACCTTGTGTGTGTGTGTGTGTGTGTGGATTTTCCTCCTTCTATCTTCTATCTGGGTTTTCCTTCATTCGGGCCAACACAGAATTAACATTTTAATCCATTTCCAGGGCTCCTTGGCTGCCCAGAAAATGATAGCAAGCCTGTGCACTAAGTCTTGCCCCTCCCCTTTTGCTGTGACAGTCCTTCCTTTGCCTCCCCTCCCCCGCTTGCTGTGATTCCCTTTGCTCTGTCCTCCAGTCTGCCTCCTCACCTCCTCCCTTGCTGTGATTTCTTTGCTCTGTCCTGGGACCTGTCTCCTCACATCCTCCCCTGCTGTTATTCCCTTTGATAGCAGCAGGAAGGTGTAACCAAGCCATTCCAGGCCGAAAATGGCTTGGATTCGGCTGCCTTCCTGATGCAGATTAAAATGCTAAGGTATAATCATGACCTAAGAGATGCTTTTTAAAAAGCTTTTGGCCTGACAATATTTTAATTTTAAAAAAAATTGTAGATACTGCCCTCCAGCAATTATTTAAGATTTCAACTTAGAAATCCCAAGATCATATTGTTAGGGTTCTCATTTTTTTTTTTTAAAAAAGGCATTGTGTAGGTGTTGTTTCATGCTGTTTATCTAAAAACCACAGCTCCTCCTGGCAATTTAAGCATCCCCTATAGCTCAGGAGAGCAAGAGCTGAAAAATCAGTCTTTTTTTTGCTGATTCCAGCAGTGAAGATCTGGGGGACTCTTCTACTCCTTATTCTCCTGAGACTCCTTTGCTGCCCTATGCAGCCCACTATCTTCAAGGAAACCCTCCAACTCACAAGCTGTCTGGCTTGCTTAACTCTGCGTATTTGCAAATTGTGAAAGGATCTGGCTGACAGAGGTAAGCAATTGTATTTTGGGACACGCAGCATCACTGCCAGATTTCCCATAATAGTGTTATCACTTCCATATTGGGAATGCAACAGCTGTGTGTGACTTTCCCAATATAATCCTGGGAGAACCCCACTTCTGGAGGCACCCACAGTTACTGAATAGCATCAGGCAGTTCCAGGTAGTTCGATCAGGATGTGTTTTTAAGCATTTATACATTACAATGTTATGTAACCTCTAAAACTAAATACTGTACCTGAAAAAAGCAACATCTGAAGAGATTGTAAGTTGAGCGCTTTTGTACTTGATCACATTTGTACCTCATTTATTTACTCTAGAAAAGAATGCACTTTATGTATCCTGCATTTTGCTTGCCCTTAACTTTTGGAATGTGCCACCATTCTTTTTAAACAACTGGTTATTACGCTTAGTTAGTGGACTTCATAAGGAGACATATGCTGAAAGATTTATTCAGGCCGATTTCTCTTTGGCTTTCTTAAGGAACTTGGGTATCACACTGGGTCCTGTAAGTGTGCCAGAAAGAAACTCTGTAGCATTAAGTCATTTGGCTGTTAGTTCCTTTCTACTGCTCTGCTGCGGTACCTTTTCATTATACAATTTGAACTGTATTTTTTAAAAAAAAACGAGTACAAGGGCAGTATAAAAATGTAAACAAACAAACAAATGGCACATATACGTTGTGTGTCTACTATTTGGAATCTTGTGAATGTCGTGGCCAATTCACAGCACCTGACAAGCTTTCTCTGCTGAACGAAGACACATGCAAGTTGAACCAATCTATACATAGGCCAGCATATGTATAAGGCGTGTTGTAGGTCATATTACAGGCACAGTTAAGGAACAGGACTTGTTCCCATTCCTTCATCCCTTATGCTGTGGTGATATTCTAGCCCTGCAGAAATATAAAGAGGAATATCCCAGCAGGCCCATAACCTGGGGGGAGAGGGAGAGGGGAGCCATCTCCCTCCAAATTTTTATTTTTAACCCACAAAATTGACACACACACCCCAAATTTGTGATGCCCCCTACTATATATATGGAGCTGGCTACGGTCCTGTTTCCCAGCTTCAGCTTCTCCTGTAAAATGCCAGTACTATTTGGCATACCTGGTAACAGATGGCACAAATATCATTGTGTTGTTCCAGCTGGTCTTTTGTTGCAGTTGGCAGGGACTTGATTTTATTCACAGCGTCCCGGCGGAGAAGAAAACTTTTCCATCCCAGCTGAGCACGAAGCCACACATTGTAATAGGAGTGAATGAAGATGATCATGGAGCCCATCACAGTCCACTCCCCAAAGATTGTCTCTGAGACCCCATAGGCCACTACACAGAGAGCCACAAGAAACTCCAGCAACCGGTAGGTGCCGTTCACGTAGTATATGACATCATCCATGTTCTCTACGGGTTCTTTCCTAAACTCTTCAACCATGAACAAGACGTAAATGAAGAGCGTTCCAAGTACCTGGAAGGGGAAAGAATGGTAGAACTCGGTTAAAAAAGTAAAAACATATTGGTATTAATTCTGAAGGACTTAGTATTTAAAATATCTATATACCTATACCTATACATCTATATGTATCTGTCTGTCATAAGAACATAAGAGAAGCCCTGCCGGACATGGCCACAGCCCCTCTAATCCAGCATCCTGTCGCACACAGTGGCCCACCAATTGCTTATGGCATCCAAAGTAGAAGACAACGGCAACACCTTTACCTGCTCTTGAATCCCTGCAAATGACCTTGAGAGGCATCCTGCCTGTCTCCCCAACCTGGAGAAAGTACCCAGACATCCATTCCAGTAGCCTCTGTCTCTCTGTCTGTCTGAATATATATCCTTAACTTAATTACCGGTAATCATCGGTCTAATTATAAATATAGAGTTGTTTTAAAGCAGGAACTTCGTTCAAATTAGTAACAAACTTCTTTTGAATTTCTGTTTATATGCAGCCAACTTGTCATAGCAAAAGAATGAGAAAATGCTAAAGGTTTAAATATAGACATTTGGTACAGCAAATTATGGGAACTTGATAGACAAGAACTTATTACTTATCAGAATCTATTGATGCAAGGTCTATCCCTGGAAATTTCTTTCTCAGAAGTTTGGTCCCCCTTGATCTCAGAACTGACTAGATTGGAAGCTGACACTCTGCCTTCACTGTCATTTCTAACATCAGCAATTTTATAATTAGTATATTCTGAACTGTATTCCTTTAAGTTGAAATCATTCTTTGTAATCTACTTTGTAAAACGTTTATGTTTAAAAGTTAATGTTGGTTAATTTTTTTACTATTGTAAATCTATGTTTGCTGGTTTAACAGATATTATGATGATGATGTAAAAACAGCAGTTACACACAGCAAACGAGATCACTATGCTGGATTTTGTATTATATCACTAGTCGGGCACTTCCCAAGCACTTAGGACTGCGTGATGTATTGCCGAATTATGTGAGAAGACCCCAGTAAAGTGGCTTTTTGTAGTTGGCAGATGGACATTTTGTCAACGTCAACGGTTTTTAGGTGCCCACTTTCAATAATAAAAGATTATCATCACCATCATCATCAATGCTTTCATCAAATATTGAAAATAACAACAACAACAACAACAACAACAACAACCCAGGAACTTTGAACTAACTGGGATGTGTTTCAGATCCATACACATATCTAACATCCCTAGTGACAATCCAGCCAAAGTTAAATTCTTCTGTGCCGCACAAATCCCACAAGGTGATTTTGAACACATGCTCAATGTGCCTTAGAATCCATAAGACTAGGAAATGCTGGGCATGGGCTTGACTATTCTGATACAGAACTTTTGCACCTAATGTTTCTTGGCAACATATGTTTACTGAGTTGATATATTCATCATGACACACATTGCAATCATATACTGTAAACTATATAAACAAATACTTGTAACTTGGAATGTGAGTCACTTTAACGTTTAAGCAGCAGAGGAATGGGATGAAAACTGCTTATATATAAAGATTAATAATGTTTTTGCACCACAAATGTTCTGGATTTTGTGTCTTATTTTTCAGCTTTTGTCATCTATACTCTTCAGCTTGTAAAGACCTTGCTCTCTTGTAGAAACAACAACAATCAAACCAACAACCTTCCAGAAGAAAACCCATCTTACCTGAAGGGAAGTGAGAATGCTGCTAGAAATAATGATCAACAACCAGAAGTCCATATGGAAAAACTGACAGATCATATAGGCCATATAAGCTGGAAAGACCAGCAAGAACAAGCAGAGGCTCACAGCACGAAAATGCTTCCAAAGGCTCCTGCAAAACAAAATAATAATAATAAAAGAATAAAAATGTGTTTTAGAAATGAGCGCATGGGTCACAAATAACAACAACAAATCTACCATAAATTCTGCTAAATGTTTTTATGGTAAGCACTTCAAAATTTTGTCTTGAAGTTATTTCAATATATTCCAACAGTACAGCATGGTGTTCCTTTGTGTGCTTTTATTGTTCACAAATTTGTGCATTCACAGAGAAGGATTTCTTACATACAGGTAGCAAAATGTGTGCAGATTTTGGGGTCAGCACCAAGGACTGGAATATTTCTGCTTGGTGTGTGTGCGTGAGACCAGAAGCTCCCTTTCATTGGTCTCCTCCACCCTCAATGGCCACAAATCCCCTTCTCCATTATTACCCTCTAATGGCCTCCTGCTCCCATCTCAGAAGCAAAAATGGCACCTAGAACTGTTCCAACAGCCTTTGCATGCCTCTGCCTTCCTCCCCTCACATTTTCTAACCAAAAACCTGTTGTAAAATACTCTTTAGCAACCTTCTCCCCTTTCTCATCACTGCCTCCCTAAGTAAGCTTCTTCCTTCATGGGGAAAAGCATAAGCTTTCACAAATCTGGTCCATCAACCTTCCTTTTCCAAAAGTATCCATAACTTAATATTCACACATTTTATATTCTTGATAGTGATTCCCGCATTAAGCATTCCTCATTATTAATATAGTACTGTTTTGGAAGTCTGAAATCTGTCTATATTAAACAATGGCGAATCTGAGCCCCTGGAATTATGCTGCAATCTTCAATTAAATCCAAAGTTCATTTCAGCTCTACTGTCCTAGAGTAAGCCACATGAAGGTTTATAGCCTGCACAGTGACACGCTGGGGTATCACTTAGGATTTCAAGATAATTATGTCATCAGTAAGTTCCCTATATAACAATCTAATGCACAGAAAAATGAACAGCTGCCTAGGTACAGTGCCACATAGTTGGTCTCAAGTCCTGTCAATTTTCTTAGGCTACATCCAGATGTCAGATACTTATTCCACTATAGTTGGATATTTCAGTGGAATAAGAAATTGGTGTCTGGATGTAGTCTTAGAAACAACACAGGTAAGATTTACCACTGGCTTTATCTAGAAACTTTTGGGGGAGGCTGGTTAGTGCTGGGAGTTAGTAAATGACCCTGTGCATGCATGCATCCAACCAACCAGCCAGCCAGCCAGCCAGCCAACCATCCATCCCAGGGCAGCCCAGAACAGTTAAAAATTAAATATATAAAACATTAAAACATATTTAAAATATTACCCTCTCCCCCATCAATCCAGTTTCCCTGGTAGGATAGCACCCAGAAGTTTCAAAGACCTAGGTAAGTGCCTGGTGAGCCTCAAGAGGCAAGCTATTCCAGAGTCTGGGTCCACCAGAGAAAAAGCTCTCTCGGCTGTTGCTACTCTCTGCACCTCAGAGAGGAGGGACAACAAAAAGGCCCTGTCCCTGAGATTTCAATATATGAGCAGGTCTATATGGGATAAATTTCTGAGTTCCAATAAGCATGCTAGGTAATGGGATAGCAAATTGCCTTGCACAATACAACCAGATAAACTACTGCTATCACGGAATGTGTTGGGGCTTTACAGATATTCGTGCTATTCATGTGTGTTCCTCCATCCCCCTCCACAGAAGTGAATATTGACATTGGCCAATGCCTTTGTTATTCATAACACAGGTGGAGGCTAGGGTCAAGAGTGCCACAACTACAGCTGGTTTGACAGCCAAGATCCCTTTTGGATGGAGATGATTTGGCCAAAGTTACCCATGCTCTGGTAACTTCTAGTCTGGACTATTGTAATATGATTTACATGGAGCTGCCCTGAAGACAGTTTAGAAGCTGCAGCTGGTGCAGAACATAGCTGTTAAACTGCTGACCAGGACAGCTGGCCAGACACATATCATGGCAGTCTTAAAAGAACTGTACTGGTGGTCAATTTGCTCCTGAGCCTAATTCAAGGTGTTAATCTTAACTTTCAAGGTCCTAAATGCCTTCTTCCATTTCTTCCATATTGACCTGCCCATGTCTTGAGATCTATAGGGGAGGTCCTCCTCCTAGCTGTACCACCATCCTCAACAGCCAAAGGGATAGGCACCCAGGATAGAGCCTTTTCAGTGATGGCTCCGAGACTATGGAATAGTGTTCCCCTGAGGTGCACCAGACACCTTCACTTTACATGTTTAGGAAGGCATGAAGAAACACCCTTTTATCCTAGCCTTTGGCTAAATGGGGAAGTAGCCCCCCCACCCATTTCAGACATTTCTATTGGTTTAGTAAGTTCATTTTTATATTTGGTTTTTAATACTGTAGCCTGCCCTGAGACATTTGGGTATAGGGTGGGATAAAAATGCAAATAACAAATGTAAAGTGGTGGCAGGTATTTGATGATTTCCTGAATGCTGAAATAGCCCCGAATCAAAAGTTATTTGAACCACCTTTCTAAGTGACACATCAAATGATGTTTCACACCATGACTTCATTATTTTCTTATGAGGATACATCTTTTAGAAGCACATTAAATTTGGACATTCCAAAGATTTCTGCTTAGAGTATTGTTCGGAGCAGTTTTGCACATTCCTAATAAATGTCCTCTGTTTACAAACTAAATTAAATGGTATATATAGGACCAAGCAGAACAACCAAAGCTATTATTCCTGAACAATGAATGCTAAACTGTACTATTTTGAAACCCTTCAGAAAGGCCTTGATTATATAGAGACACAAAGAGGATGCCTCTCAAGGACATTTGCAGAGATTTGTGAGCAGGTGAATGTTTTGCCTTTGTCTTCTGCTTGAGATGCCCAGAAACCATTGGTGGGCCACTGTGTGAGACAGGATGCTAGACTAGATGGGCAGTAGTCTGATTCAGCAGGGTTCCTCTTATGCTCTTATTGCATGTCCTGCAATATCAAGGCAAATGGCAGCTGAGCATGTAAAGAAAGTCCCAGAAGTCCTTGCATCTGTAGCATTAAGTACTACTATTTGTTTGCAAAATGTTTTCAGCTTGGCATAGTATCCAGTCTAACCCACCTATCGCATCTCTTTGTTTCCCAATATATGCCACACTGTTCTGCAGATTATGGGATAACATAAAATATACACTTTTCCTATACAATTGCTCACAGCTAACACCTATGCCTTCCCTAGCACAATCTTACACAAGTTCACTGAACAACGTCTAGTTCACAAAATGTACTTTAAAATGCAACCATCCTTTCCCCAAGAGATGGCCCTCAATGGCCTTCACATTGCCCAACAGACTCCACAGAGTTGCCATTATTATTCAGCAGCATCGTCAATGGGTGTCTTGTTTGTGACCTAATTCACGTGGAAGCAACTGATTAAATTCTGTACATATTCCAATCATCCGAAGCTTCTCCTTCAGAGAAATATTTAGCACAAAGCATCGAGACACAAATATATGTCTCCTGAATGAAACTAAAAAAGAACACGCAGCTGCCAGCAGAAAGCTGCATCCATCTCTTCCCAATATCAATAATTTAATAACACAGCAGAACAGCTGGACCTTAAAATTTAAAAAGATTGTCAAAATCCATCTATGGCCTTTTCCACTCCTTCTAAATCTGGCAGAAGCTGAGTTACAGCCTGCTGTCACCAGGACCAATTTACCAGGATCTAGCCCTGTCCTGCACCTCTGAAACTCCCTTCTCCCTCGGCTAATAAATTTAGCATTAGCATCCTGTGCTGGCCAGAAGTAACCTTTAAGCAAAGCAGACATAGCAGATATAAATAAACCTCCTCTTACTTACAATGCTCACAGCCTAAACAGAAGAGAGGAAACAGGATGTGCAGAAGACCGGAAAGTATAAACAACACAGCTTCTTACCAGGATTTTAAAAACAGCCACCCCAAAGCAGTGGCAGCTAGTGCCCCGATGCAAAGGGGCAGGGTGCAAAGGCAGGTTACCATTAGCCTTTGAAACACTTAAAAAAAAGAAAAGAAAAGAAAGCACAACATGTGAAAAGCCTAGACTGCTTTACAGAGAACAGTCTAATGGCAAGTTGCCTTTTAGCTCATCCTATGTATGCACACATGCCAACTACCTAAACTAAGATTGGACTGGAACTGGTAACAAAAAATAACTTTTGAACCCAAGACCCTTCTGTCCCGGTTCCTTTCCTTCTGTTTAGGGTTATCTCCACCTGTCTATCTCTTGTGCTTCTGAGGCCTTTTTCACTTCACCTTATTCATCCATCCTCTTGATTTGGACCTATCTTGTTCCAACTCAGGCTTGTAGCTGGAAGGGAAGGACAGACACAAGGCAGTCCTACCAAATTTTTTATGGGCTCTCCTCAAAATTTTTAATCCACTAAATGTCACTAAATTTTTAATCCACTAAATGTTCCCCCAAATTTGTGTCAGGCCTCACACATATATGGAGCTGGCTATGGGCCTGCTCCACCTTTTGCATCCCAACATTAAATCTGTCATGTTGCTTCCTAGCACCAGGAACCCTCACTTCCACGTCACAGAACCACTGCTCATGGGGTCTTTATATATTATAGTATTTATATTTCTATGTTGCCCTACAACTGAAAGTTACAGGATAGGTTATAGTAACATCACAACAAACACAGATAAAAAGTATGACTAAAACTACGACAGTGTCCATATGGAGAGAGAATGTTGTTCCTTCAGCCAAAGGCCTGGGTAAAGAGTTGCATCTTCGCTAATCTTCTAAACACTCACAATGAGGGTGCCTGATTCATCTTGGAGGGGAGATTATTCCATAACCTGGGGCCTACAACCAAGTATGAGCTCCCTTTGCATTTCATTCCAAAAAGCGATTGTTGCAAAAGCACCAACCCATGCTTCTCTTAGGGAGCTCATTTACCAACACTAATTGTACATTAATTCTAATGGCATCATTTTGGAACTTTAAATTTCCTATTGAGCGTGAAGACTGTTGATTCCTATTAATTATCATTTATGAATTTATATCCCACTCTTCACCAAGAGGTCCCAGGGTAGATCACAATATCATTATCATCATCATCAACAACAACAACAGTAACAATTAAAAATATTCTTAGAACATCGGTAAAATATAACCCTCCCTCTCATTCTCCCAGGCAGGCCTACACCCAGAGGAAGCAAGGGCTGTTTTTGCATGAGCACTAAAGACCCCATTAAAGACCAATTAAAAATCCAATCAGTACCCAATTGGCACCAATTGGGAAGGCCCTGTCACCACGCAGAACCCACTGAAGACCCCATCTCGAGGGCCCTGTCCCCATAAGGGCAGAAGAAATCCACGCGTAATGGGTCTTTCAGGCCCTTAGATCTAGATTTCGTGTGGACCCAAAGGTGTCCACAATCTGGTCTTCAGCAGTTCACGTCTGCACCACTTACCTGCTGATGGGGTCCAAGGGTGGGCCTCGCTCCATCCTGCCACTCGTAGCTACGGAGGCTTGCAGTGGCTCCATAGCTGCGAGTGGCATCCCTGCCGGGGGGGGGGGGGAGAGGAAGCAGTGGATACTGGCTGCCCACTTCAGCTGGTGGGCATGATCGTTGCCCCAATGCTCCCACCGGCTCTCCTCAGTGCCGAAGCAGCCTTGGGGGGTGGGGTGGGTTGCAGGCAGTGACAGCGGTGACAGTGGCGGCTGCATTGACAGATGTGGCTGCAATCGCTTCCTCTGCCATGCTCCCTGATGCCTCCACCACCTCCACCACCCCGTCAGTTTTTATTCCTCCCTATATACCCAAAGGTCTCAGGGTGGGTTATAACATATAAAATGAACAAATTTAAACCATAACAGTGCCTGGATGTGGGGAGGAAAAGCTGTTCCTTTACTTAGCCAAAGGCTAGGGTAAAGAGGTGGACAGGATTAGCTAGCTATCTAAGACTGGAAAATGCATAATTTCTCCAGCAAGGGTTCACCTCAAGCTGAGGAGTCTGGAAGATTCATTCTCACAGCATCAAACCACATTTTGGGGTCATGTGTGAATTCACCCCTAGCCTAGAGACAGTTCATTGGTTTCACACTCAAAACAACTAGAAAGGTTCACCAGGAATCTACTGCACGTGATGACCAATATACTCAATAGATGGCACTAAGCAGTTAGCTGTCACTGTAAGGGGGGGGGGGAAGGGAAGCGCGACTTACTTGTCTCTTGAAGCCCCCAGGGCTAACACAATGGGGTCTGCAATTTCAAGCATGGACTGCAGAATGGAGGCGACCACAATAAACAGGATAATACTGAGCAGGAAAGCCCGATGAACAACCTGCAGTTCAATCAAGCCAGTTTGTACAGCCAGGATCAGAAGTGTGACACCCTCTGTCATCCCTCTGTGGGTTGATTTAAAGGAAGAGAAAAAGAAAAAGCAAGTTGAACATTTGAAGAGAAAATGAACACACACCGCTCCAGACTGTTATGTGGCAGCCTGAGGGCAGCAATGCAGCTTCTTACGCACATCACCACAGCTGGTGTCCTTTGTGAGGACAGAGACTTGCTGAAGAAAGTTGAAAATCCATAGTATAAAAATGTGGCTACTGAACTCAAATAGCTGCTTATAAGTTAACTGGATGATGTTTGCCTGCAAGAATAAATAAAACTGTACATATTATGCAATTTTTATTAGGACTGCCATTCAAAAATAAATGGAATTCTTCATTTGAAATGCTTTTGGCGACCTCTTTAATCTATGGCTCATTTCTGAGTTTCATTTTAAAGTCCCATTTATCTGCCTTAGGACTGAAATATGATTTTAGCTTCCTCGAGGCCGCATGCACAAATATTTATGATTTCCTTCATTTATGCCAGGCGATTCTAAACTATTTTAGGCTCTCTCTCTCTCTCTCTGTAATATCTATAGGCTTTTAAGCTGAATCAAAATAACTTTGGTCAGTAGCCAGAAGAAAAAGAAAGGGAATGAAGGAAAAAAAAGAATGTCATTATTTGATTACACAAAGCTTTCAAGGTACTTGATCCTCACAAAATATCTTAAAGACCCTGGAGGTCTGAATCTTGCACAGTAGATGGCAAGGAAACGTATACTGCAATAGGATGTAAGGAAGGCTGGAGAAAACTGTTCTGAAGAGACTTAGTACAAGGTGTACATTGTCTGTCTTCTTCCTTTTTTGTATAAGGAAGTAAAGCAGTGGTTTTCAACCTGTGGGTCGGGACCCCTTTGGGGGTCGAATTACCCTTTCAGAGGGGTCACGACGAGTCTCCCACTGCCCTTCCCTCCTACCTCCCAGCTGCTCCACCCCCATGGTTGGGGGTCTCCACAACATGAGGAACTCCATTAAGGGGTCGCGACATTAGGAAGGTTGAGAACCACTGAAGTAAAGTATCCGCTGGGGATACATTCCGGCTCCTACCATGGTTACCTGAAACCATGGATAATCACAAACAGGCCGTCTGTTAACTGAAACTGTGGTTACCTATATCAGATACAGGGGTCCAACTGTAATACATGAAATTATAGTGTAATAATATAGAAATATCTTTTAAAGAGTTATTTCTTTGGGTTATTTATTTATCTTTTTTTTACAAATTTATATGTAAATTGTGAAATATTTGACATGAAATAATTATTTATGATGCTAGTTTTATATAGAATATTATATGATAGGTTATTAATGAAATTGTTATATTACAGTATGTTGTAATGATATTAATTGACACAATATATTTGGGGGGAAATATGCTCTAATAAGAGGCAACAAGTATGAAAAAAATCTTGCAAAACAAGAAAATCATTGTACAGGAAAGAATGTGAGATGCATCGCTTCAATAACTTAAATTTGAACTTTGATATATAAAAACAAACATATATAATAGGTAATGCTGGACTCCTAACTAAAGGAGAAACATTTAGAAGATTTATATTTAGACTAGAAAAGCTGAAGTACATATTTTTTTTAATCAAAAACAGTACTACCAAGAAATAAGGCAGCAGACAGGCAGGGTGCCTCTAAAGCCATTTGCTGAGATTCGAGAGCAGAAGAAGCCTTGTCTCTGCTTGAGATGCCCATGGACAATTGTTGAGCCACTGTGTAGGATAGGATGCTGACTAGATGGACTGTGGCCTGATCCAACAGGGCTCCTCTTATGTTCTTATGTCTCATAAGGGAAAAAAGAGTGGGTTTTGATTTAAAAACATAGTTTAAAATATGTTTTGAAGTTTGTGGCTGCATCCAGACACTATCTAAAACCTGGGATTATCCTGGCATTATCCTGGGATAGCCCCATGTATCCATGACAATCCCAACTCAGCTCCATGATTTAGAGATTAATCCCAGAATACTGCCACTGTAAGAAAAAGAACACTGAACCTGGGTTTCCTCACATAGTGATATTGCTTATTTTGTCTAGTGCTTGCTCATTGGAATTCTTGCTGTTGAAAATACCCACCGAGCAAACATAAGGCCAAAACCAGGCTGAAAATATCCACTGCAGAGCAGGGGTAGATACTTGTGCACTTCTAGGTATTTTACTGCACTGATACATAGCAGGACCAAGTGCTAGATAAGGAAAAGGGCCCAGGTTTATCCCGCGATTTCCCCTTGCCATCTGGAAGGGGCAGTGAGAGGCAATTGGGGGACGTAAACAATATCCCACATTGTCATTTCACCATCTGGAGGCAGCCTGTGTTGAGCTGTTCAATAATCTCTTATAGTGCTGTCTTCTGAATCTGCATTTGCCAAACCAAGGAAGCTTGAGATCCCCCAAAGGTAAAGCATCTGCAGTGCTCACTTACCTGTTCATAGCAGGGTCATTCATGAATGCTCGGTAGCCTTGCAGGTAGAACTTGCAGAGAGTTAGAACTCCAAGGGCCACAAAGGAAACTGTAAACACTAAGCCCAGGAGAGAATATGGGGTGCTGCAGCATTCTGCAATACTAGGAAAGGGAAAATAGAACTGAATTAGAACAGGCATGAGAGGGCCCACAACTCAAAGGTTGCCACCAGACAAAAAGACAGAAGAGATGAAGATAGACAGGGAAATATCAATATGAACAAGTCTACTCATGCTGTATAAAATATAAGAAAACTTTATAAGTCATGAGGGTTACATTCTGGGAATGTTGAATCTGCAAATAGGAAAGTGGCTACTTCTAGATAATGGTTACTTATTCTGCTAGAATAAATCTGCTAGAATAAATTTGGATACTCTAGAATAAATCATGGATATCCCTGAATATTCATGCTTTATCCTGGAATATCCAAATATAGTGGAATAAGTAAGGGAGATCCAGATGCAGTATCCATGGCTAATAGCCCTGTAGAAGGTGATTGCTTCTGAAAGGCAACATGTGAGCACGACAGGTTGTGTGTTCATGTCTTGCTGGTGGGCTGTGAGAATAGACTGCTGGGCTAGATGAGCAATGGAATTGATTGAATGGGGGCACTTCGTATGTTCTTAGTGTCCTCTCCCTTCCAAAAGATAAAAAAGCTGGTTTGTCAAAATGTTCAGATACATCTCTCTCACCTTCGCATTTACAGACAAAAGAGAAAACCACAAACCTCAAGAACTGGCCATCTAGTATCACTGCTTTGTGATGCATGAATTATTTTTGGCTTGCCTGCTCATATTCCATGTGGCCACCCTTTACTCCCAGTGGAGCACTAAATTTACAAGATTCGGTGTTTCTGCTTAATTCTTGATGTATTTTCTCCTTTGTGATTTCAAGCGTGCCAAATCCCAAGCATGGATGCAGGAAAGCATAATATGTTTATGAAAATCAAAACTGCATTGCAGCATGGGACACATTCTCCTTTGGATGTGTAACTACAGTCTATTTGAAGTTTCCTTTTTCATTGGCATACTTGTGAGCTGTATTTTGGTTCAGAGTCCTAAACCACCGCCTAACATTTATTTTTAGTCAATGATAAGCGTACCCTGTATTATTGTGGGTGAAAGCAAACCCAATATCAACACATGAAGAAAGAAAAGAAAGAAATTCTTACCCCTGTGTAGCATAATGGAATGCTTGGTTTGCCTTCAATCAAAGCATCCAAGAGCACCCCTTAGATTAGATCAAATGCCAGTCTATTCTGTCATTTTGTTTTCATACTGACCAAGCAGGTGCTAGACATGACTGCATTATCATGTTCTCTGTTAGGCAGGAGGCTCCAGGAAGACAGCTCAGCATTTACCTGGTCGGCATCCAAGATGGCTTAACTTTCACTCTTTGACTACTACTATTATATGCAAGAAGTGACTTGACATGCCTCTTTGTGAAAGCAAGTTCATGCCTTTTACTTAATTACCTTGTCAAAAAGAGAAAGAGAAGCCTCTCTCTAGAGGCAGGTTGATCTCGTGTGCTGAAGTAAGAGTAGATTTGAAGAGCAAACAATACAAGCCAGAAGACCATGAAAAGAACAGGGACCACCAGTTGGTTCCATAAGGACATCCCCAGAGCCAGAAGGCCATAAACCTCAACCACCTAGACAAGATAAAAGAAAAGATTATATTGATTTCTTTGTACATCCAGTGCTATTCAATGCTGATGCAATGCATGAGGACTGAGCCTAATGATCTACACTACATTCTTGTTGATATGCCCCTTATTTCTTCCTAAAATGAAATCAGACAAACTAAATTTGAATCAAAACACTACTTTTTATGCTTTTGTTGCTTCAATGCATAGTGCAAATTTCAGCATGAAGATATGGAAGCCAGGCTGGCAACGACTAAGGTTAATAAAACCATGCATAGTGCGGAAAAGGTGGGTAGAGGACAATTACTTTTCTCTAGAACCAGGGAGCACTCTATGAAGTCAATGGGAAGGAGGGTTGGGACTGATAAAGGGAGTCCTTTTTCAGTCAGAGGGCCATTGGTCTATGGAATTTGCTATGTGAAGAGGTGGTAGTACCAGTCAGCTTGGACAGCTTTAAGAAGGGGAGAGACAACCTCATTGAGGACAGGTGCATCAATGGTTACCAGAATGGATGCCTAGGGTTTCACCTCCTGGGAGCAACTTTGCCAGGTCCTTGTACATTCCTCATCACTCTTCCTATGTACTGCTGGTGTTCGATACCACCCTGTGCATTGGGGTAACCACTTGTCCCGGGGGGGGGGGGATATGTGACTCCTCTTTCTCGTTCCTGTCCACTTTGGTGAGAGAACTGTGGTTTTGTTGCTATCAGCAGTAGACTCCCCAAATCCACAACACCGTCTAAGTACATTGTGTGATTAGCAGGCATCTTTCCTATCCTTTCCTCCTCCCTTGCTGAGCACCAAGGTTCATCACATGGGGAAGCTTGTGAGGGCTAGGTAAGTCTGGAAGGTTGGCAAACTTTACCATGCCTCAGGCATTGTAGCTTTGGAAAAGCTGAGCCTGGTCTGCATCAAGTCATGTGTATGTCTGGTTTTTAGGGAAAAAACAAACAAACAAAAAAGGTAAAGGCCATTGTACACAATTTGCCAAATGTGTGCAGGGGGTCAACCACAAACAACAACTTTTTTGGATAACTGCAAAGGAACGTGAATAAGCATCTTATTGAGTCTTCCTTCACCTTCTTCTGGTAACACCAGACAATAAACAGCTATCCAATTATGTTTTGTTTTTTTTACTTCAGCCCTGAAAGCTTTCCAAATGGAAGACAGAGGAGAATGCTATTAGCAGCTCAAAAATAACAGTGCCTGGTTATAGGGGTAGGTTGCGTAACAAACTTTGCTTGTACTCTTCACCACTACTTTTCAGAACTGCAAAATTCCAAAGAGGTCCCGGAATATACGTCTTTCTAAACCATAAATCTTCTGGCCTAAAAAAGCTAATCGACAGCGGTGTTACCTCTAAGTCTTTGAAGGAGTCTTATCAGTGAAATATCGATTTACACTGACTTAATTCTAGCTAAGCAAAAGCAACCAATCAGTTAAGTGACAGATATTAAATGCAAAATGAGCAAACCACTGCTGAGCCAGCTCTGGCATGATTATACAAGATGAATGCTGGTACGGGTTTTATATACAGCTATGTGACATCTATTTTTTGCTTCAGCAAACCTATATCTATCAAGCATATGCTTTCAGTTTTGCTTCAGCCAAAATGCTGTCAAATCTTAGGAGGAGTTAAGAAGCCGGTTCCCATACTGTGCAGCCCGCAAAAGAACTGGGCAACCTGTGAAAAAGAACTGTTTCATTTTTTTTATTCTTTTCCAGCATCCCCCCAAAAACAGTTTAAAATTGGCTGGAAAACCAGAAGGAAAAATGCCTTGGAAGAAGGTTGTCTCATTCTCTACTTAAAACAGGATCTCGTTTTTAAAACTGTCATGTTTTATCCTGTGAACACTCAAAATGTTTTGAGCTCAAAATGTTCTTGCACCTAGTAACAATATTCTTCGACTTTACCTATATTATCCACTTTAGTATGTATTTAAGGATGTATGTATGTATATATGTGCATTCTTATCCTGGACTATATTTCAAGATATCGGTTACAACAATAAAAACAAGTTTTAAAAAAATCTACTAAAACAATAACAGTAGGTGGAGGGGGGAAACTTTTTCTGTTATCAAAGGCCAGAATGAATAGGTGCATCTTTCCCAGTCTTCTGCATGTATTCTGTGAAGATGCCTAGCTCACCTCAGGAGGAAGAATATCCCACAGTCTAGGGGACACCACTGAGAAGGTCCTATCCCAAGTACTCACCCCGTTAGTTACTAAAGGTGGTAGTACAACCAGGCCAGCCTCATCTGCATCGTTAAAGCATGAGTAGGTTAATATGAGACAAGGATTTTCTTTAGATATTATTTTCACTTTTGCCCGTATACAGAGTTGGAAACATCTCTCAGATGCTCAGCCAGACAATGGCTCAAGGAATTAGAAACACAGTGGCATACGAGATTCTTTTTAAGGGCAGTGTAATTATAATTAATGGGACACTTCATAACATGCATGAAGATGTTAAAGACAGATAAGAAACCAAGATTTAATTGTTCAAATTAATTAATGTCAAAGCTCTCTAAACCATTAATATACAATACTGTATATTATACATATGATATATTTTATATAGCTATAATTTGTCCTGCACATTTCGCAAAGCAACCTCATCACACAAACACCCACCCACCCAAATCAGTCTTTTGTGACTTAAAAAATAGCATGTTTGTGACTTTAAAAAAAATCAGACTATCTTGTTAATTAAGAAGCTGATAGTTATTTATATGTCTTCAATTCTACAGCTGCATTTGAGACTCCAGCAGTGTAATTAGCTATTGCAGTGGTTCATTAACTTGACAATTCAGGATGGATAGTATTTTTGGTTCCAGCAAATTCATTCCATATTCACACATATAAATGGAAGGGCTGCTGAAGAATAGTATGCGTGATTCAGAATGAATTATCAGAACAGCTGCTGAAATGTCCCATTGTTTTCAGATGCTTCACATATCTAAAATCCCACTTACCCGCCAGCCTCTTTCAAAAGAAGCAACATGAAGACCTACTTATTTATTTTAGACTTGGCACTTAGACTACTCAGTGTTTCTGATATTTTCCTGATTTAATCAGCCTGTTTTTAAAGTTTATTTTGACGACTGGAAATGTCATTTTTAATGTCATTTTTAATTTCTGTAAAGGGCAGAATATAAATTTGATAAAACAAACAATGTAAGAAAAAGCTCCCAAAGCAATGCAGATGGCATGCAGCTTTGCTTTTTGGATCTTATATTAGTCTGTTAGATAGTGGGAAACTGAAGCAACATCCTTAAGGATTTACTACCAATGACATCTGCCAAGTATGTTTTACAAGCAACAGTATAGGCTTCTTTCTGCTTCTGTTCAAAATCTATGCGCTGACAAGGATGTCTAAACAATTTGTATTTAGTACCTTACCACAAACTATGGGTTATTCTGCTCTGGCTGGTATATTGGGCCAGCAAGTATACTAGAAACTTCTCTTGTTCATACTGGTGTGGTCTAAGGAAAGCTCTGTTGGGTTGCTACATAAGCCAGTTTGGAATCTCCTTGCGAAAGGATGCCAAACACTGGTTACTTACTTGAACATGCATCTTACCTGGACAAGTTCTCTATAGGCTGACTTTGCAAGATTGTATGGTACCAGAAGGTTGGACGCCAAAAAATAGAGAACTTCCAAGCCGGTGAAAATCATGGCAAATTTGTTGATGATTACAATAGTTTCCAAAGGAACCAGCCACAATCGTGCCAGCAGAGGGAGCATGTGAGCAGAGAAAAGCCAAATCTGTTTGGTTTTCATGACACAGGAGCAGAGGGTACACACCACAAGCTGACCTGGAAATGACAATAAACTTAATGATGTCTTCTCTTAAAAATGAAATAAAAACCCTACCCTGTAGCTTACAGCGGAATCATAATTTCCAACTACTCACGAGCAATCATCAGAAGAAATACGTTTTGGTTAGGACTGCAGTCTCTCTTCAGGAACTGTTATCACATTTAGGATATGGTTTGACGCGTCTGTTATTTTGAGCAAAGGCTTCATATTCATATTGTGTTGTATAACACCAAAGAGGTGAGCCTCAATGAGAGTTGCTTTTAAAAAGAAAAAATAGTGTCCAAGAATTTAATATAGAAATATAGGCACTATATAAAACTGAGCACATTCTCTAACAAGGAATTGTTTTGGTTATCCCGCTTTCCTTAAAAAAAAAAGTTGTAAGTTGACGACTACAGAGTAAACGTCTATAGTTGGCCTCAAGGATCTTCACCAGGGGTTCTGGAATGTATCCCTGAATTGGGACCTCTTGGCTGTGTGATGGAATGCCAGACAAGGGGCAAAGAAGTGCCTGCTTTTTTGTTTGACTTGAACATAGATGCTTTGCATGTACATGCAGCCACTAAAACTCAGTGGTTCTCAACCATTTTGGTTTGTTCCTTTTGGTTTCCACTAAACTCATCCGCTGTCCAATTTTTGACCAAAATAAATGTGTGCTCATACTGTTATTAGTGCCTTGCTTAATTTTTTTAAAAAAATGTAATTTACTGCTTACTTTGTAAGGTTCTTGTATTCCTATAAAACATTATCCAGTTAACCTGCAGTACTGTGCAGAAGTTTTAGGCAGGTGTAGAAAACATACTGCAAAGTAAGTCTGGGAAATGGCGATATGGCCCCCGTAGAGCCCTGATCTCAACATGTTTGAATATGTCTGGGATTACATGAGGGGACAGAAGGATTTGAGCAAACCTCCCTGCTGAGTTCCTTCAAAAACAGTGGGCAAGTTATCTAGAACTGAAGCTGTTTTGAAGGCAAAGGGTGGTCACGTCAAATACCGATTTGATTTAGATTTTTCTCTTCGGTCATTCACTTTGCAAACTGATAAAAATAAATTATTAACACTTCTATGTTTGAAAGCGTTCTCACTTTGCAGCATTTTTTTCACAGTTCTGTATATGATGGATTTTTCAGCTGAATTTTACGTTTTTAAAAAAATTCTGCCCACCACATGCTCCCTTCACCAATAAAATCTTCCATGTTAAAACCCAGTATTTTTAATGCCTCCTATGGAGGCCTCACTTACACCTCCATCCCCAAGTATTGGAAGCTGTGCTGTACGAGGCTTCCCATCTGTCCAACAGGATGTGCCATTGCCCGCAGTAGGGGCGCAGCATGAAATGGAAAAGGTGATGTAAAAAGATGCTGATTAATCAGGATCTTTTTACTTCAATGAATGCTGCACCACTGCTGTGGGCTGAAGAAAGCTGTGCAGCTTTGAAGTGCATCTGGATGCAGCCAGAGTCTCAATTTCATTTATTTCTGCTAACCTCAGTTCTTTGCACAATGCTATGCATATTCAGAATTTCAGTTTACACTCATAAATGTATGCAGGTGCCTAACTATCCAGAACTAAATCCTACTTTAAAAAGAGAGAGAGAGAGAAATGCACCATCTTAAACTATTTACTAGAAGAAGAGTTGACTTTTCTAACCCACTTTTCTCACCCATTTAAGGGAACTCAAAGCAGCTGACAAAGCTTTCTATTCTTCTCCCACAACAGACACCCTGTGAGGTAGGTGGGGCCGTGAGAGCTCAGAAGCAAGCTGTGACTAGCCCAAAGTCACTTCATGGAGGAGGGCAGAATCAAACTCAGTATTCCCAGATAAAAGTCTGGCTCCTTAACCACTAGACCAAACAACTACAGGAATGAAAGTGTTAAAAGACATAGTATACAAATTAATTACATCCACATCCCACAGTTTGGTATAGCATAGGATTGAAAAATTCTACACAAAACACATTAAACATGACAAGTAAGTCCAATATGTCTAAGGCACAGCTTATTCTTGGTCCACAAAAAGTCACTGAGAAGTCTCAAAAGACATTCACAGTATTTGGGATTTGATGGATCCTCGGATGCCCGAATTAGGAAGGCATAGAATGTACCAGTGTGGGCAGGTGCCACCTGAAGTCTCTCCTCCTGATGAAAGCAGGATTGTGAGCAACTTCTGATGCTCACTTCGGAACAGCGAGGGACTAGGTGCAAACTGAAACTTGTTTACCCAGGCAGAAGCTCTGTGGAACTGAAATAAATGTCACACTTGCTGAAATCCTTTCTTCTACACATTAAAGACCCAAGTGATATAACACCTACCAGAATCCTCTCTCCATACAAATACTGTTACTGTGGTAGATAATCTATTTTATCTGTTTTTATTGTGACCCGTCGGGTAACTAGGGATGTGTATGGAAAAAAATGTGCATATTTGTTATTTAATTTGTTTAGTTGTTGAATTATTTAATTGAAAAACCAGTTTGTTGCCTTTGTTTATGAACATCTCTGCATAGAAAAATGCCATTTTTTTTCCATTGAAAAAAGCACTTTTCGTGACCAAACCCCAGCGAAACACATATGCTTGACTGAATTGTTAATTTTTACAAGTGGGAGATTGGTTCATTTTGATGCAAATGTCTGTGAATACAAAATATTCAATAATTTTGTAAATGTAATCAAATTTTGCACATCCCTTTCACCTATGAAGCCATGCTTCTACAAACACAAAACATGTGGTAACAGTTATTTAAGGGTGGTGCCGGAGAAGAGATTAAGCAACAGCCGGAAGCCTTCCCTGTGTCAATTTAAGTTTAAACACTGTACGTTCTATCCCTAAACTGTGGCTGCTTTTAACTACTAGTGGCCAGAATGCTGTGCATGGAGGTCAGCATCCATTTGTCAACTCTGAAGAGAGGCAAAAGCCGGCAAAGTGACTTTGATGCATGCCCCATCAATGTTTCATGTGCTGTACTTTCTTCACTACAATGACTTGCCTGTCACCTACTGCTGATTTTAATCCTCTCTTCTTGCTGCTGTCCAAACTTCTCAACTATGGCTTGAAGCTAGTTTGTACCCACTGCTTATATAAAGCTTTTCTGGTTCTTGATGATGTAGCCAAGAATAATATTGTATCCCAGTGGTGGTTAAACCAATGATACTCTATTAGAACTAGAAAAAAAATTATCTAGGGGAAGCACATCAAAAGCTGCTAACCCTGTAAAGTCTTTACATTTTCTCTATATAAGCAAGAGGCACATAATATTAAGCTATTTAAAACAAATGTTGACGGCAGTGATTGGAAAGATTTTTTTTCTCTTTAAGGAAGATATTTGATTTCTGATATATTTATGAGTACTAATTTCTTATAATTAAAAGAAACAACCTGAGATGGAGTTGTCATATCCTATGCTAGAACACACTCAAGCAATTCAAAACAAGGCATACCCAATTTGCTGAGATGCTTTGTTCTCCCAAAAAGGTGATAGTGGCCAGTTTGAGTTCTCTAGTCTGGACGCAGCCTATCCTCTACCTTATGGAGTGGGAATTTGGAATATATTCAACCATGCCTAAAAATTACAGTCTGATTCAGTGGCAAAGCCCACACTGATTTTCTCAGTGCCTTAGTCTGGTATACTCAGAGCCCTCTTGCCAACTAACAACATAATACATTTAAATTAACTGTACTAGGTGAAAGTACCCATTAAGTACCCATTAATGGGTACAAAAATGCCATTATGTACCCATTAATGGGTACTTAATGGGTACTTCTAGTGACAGTGGAAAAACACCTTTATTTCAACAACCAGCCAATGGCTTAAGTATTAATAAGGCTGGGTTCAGACATAACAAAAGGGGCACCTAAGCAGTACCTCAGAGAGACGTGGCCCTGGTGTTTCTAGGCTTTCTCCAAGCCACATTTTCTAGTACTGAATGTTCAGGGGAAGTGGAGGGCAGACTGGAGTGTGAACAACCCCATCTCTTAGCCTTCTCCAAAGTACCTGAGAGATGCTTTTTTGCTGTGTCTGTAATCAGAGTCAGGTCCTAACTGGGACATCTATGACAGCTGATCACGGCCCAAATAAGCCAGAAGTCATACTATTAAATACTGAAAGCAGTATGAATCTGGCAGAATCTTTTTTCTTTTTCATTTTTTAAAAATTAAAGTTGTACCAATTCAAAACAACAACAATAATGCAATATACATTTTCAATAAAACAATAATAGTTAAACTTTGAGCATTTAAACATTTGGGGCTTATTCTGCCTAGTCACTTGATATTAAGAGAGGGAAAGAAAAATGAGTAGGTTAAAACGATTATTTTGTGGATATGTTTTAGGAAGTAGTTGGGTTAACGTGGATCCTGGAAGGTGGGCTTCAAAAACTGTAGCAGAAACCACTTATTTTACTTGCTAAGTTCTACCATGAAAGTATGTGTGAGTTCATACAAGTGACTGGGGACAAACACAATATGCAAAAACAAAAAACAAAAACCCATTACCTTGTCCCAAAGTCTCTGTTTTGCAGATGTAAAAGGGTCAACTTGGAGAGTTTGTGTCAGATGGAATAGGAAGCTACAGGCTTCTGCAGCCAATCTCAGCCTGCTATGGCCACTGACCAATCAGATCCATGGAAAACTGGGCTGGCAGTGGTCTGGGAGGTGAGGAAGGGAGAGAAGGTAAGCTGCCTGTATGATGGGGCAATCCTAGGAAATAGATGCCCAAAAACCCTCTGTGTGATTACACCCTATGATGCTTTGAAACCTGATTGTAGCAGAGAGTTTCTCTGCCTATAATTCTTTCACAAAAACATAACAACAAATCAAGGGTTATAAAATTTGACATGCATATTAAGACACACCTACTCTAAGGCTAATGCTCAACAACTGACTTAAGTGGAGATTTCATGGAAACAAACAGGGCTCCAGAGACAAACACCCCTTCTGTTCTAGTCTGCAAACTTAAGCCTGCCATTAATACAGAAAGACAGGCACAACCCAGATTCTTGGATGTATTCTCTCCATCTAATCTCCATGCTCCTTCAGAAACATTTACTTATATGCATGTTGCTTTTTGAAAAAATACAACCTACGGCATAAAAGAAAGAATAAAGGGAAGAGATATTCAAACAAGTTATTTGGAAATTCCTTCATTATGCAATAACAGAGATTACCATGAGAAATTCCTGCTTGCTTTCTTTTAAACTTTGACGAACTACTACAATTAGCCTACAGTGGTAACTGTTGAACTTTAGGCCTAGGCTGTGGTGAAAGCATTAACCATTTAGTGTTTCTTGGTTATTTATAGTGCTATGTAAGACTGTAAGCTGTAATAGAGTCAGGATTAATTAGGATCAAAAGAAATAGTTTTTATATTTTGAGCGTATCCCTCTCCATAATCTTTTGATTTTAAAAAGTATTTCTTACAATATCCAGCAATCCCATGGTATTTGTGAAGGTTCCAGTTGGCCATTTTTTGCAGTTAGAAAAAACGCAGGACTATGGAGGGAATCAGGAAGGACCACGGGGAAAATCTGAATAGTGGTGCAGGTTTGCAGATACACAAAGTTGTTGTTGTTTAGTTATGTCTGACTCTCTGTGATCCCATGGAGCACAGAATGCCAGGTCCATCTGTCTTCCAGAGTCTACCCAAGCTCATGTTCATTGCCTTGGTAACACTATACCATCCCATCCTCGTCAGTCCCTTCTCCTTTTGCATTCAATCTTTCCCAGTGTCAGGGTCTCTCATAGCGAATCCTGTCTTCTCATTACGTGGCCAAAATATTTAAGACTCAACTTCAGTATTAATCCTTCCAGTAAGCGGTCGGATTGCTTTTCTTTAGTGTTCGCTGATCTGATCTCCTTGGAGTCCAAGGGATTCTCAGAAATTTCCTCCAGCACAATTTGAAAGTGTTGATTCTTTGACACTTAGCCTTCCTTATGGTGTAACTCTCACAACCATATGTTACTAGCTACCATCACTAAGACACTTGTGATATGCTTTTTTAAAAACGTGCGACAACAAAACCTAAGAATAAGCCAGCCAGCCTTGAGTTTTCTACTGCCTTTAGCAAAAGCTTCCCTATAACAGAAACTTATCGAGTCTCTCTCTTCTTCTCCTGACTTTTCTTGGTTTCAGGACCTGTCTGCCCGATCTCTCCATCAAAATCAGCAGCTTCCTATGAGAACAATGACCCTGTAGTATATGGCTCAGCACTGTTAAACCATTTGCACACTATCTTCTCTTAAGTGCTTTAACTAGTCTGCTCCAGGCTGTCCTGGTCTAAGCCCAGCAGGTGTCCTCTCCATTGTGAGGGCTGGAACATTGTTGCCCCAGTCCAACATCAGCCACAACGCAGCCACAACTCTCCTGTTCCATTCCAGGTGAGGTATACTTCTGCCATATGCGCCAGCCACTCTTCTCTGTGATTGGCACATGTCCCTGTCACTCCAATGTTACAGCTAGTCCACAAGGGCAGAGTTGAACTACCTGTGTTGGGGTTTTGAAGCCTGCACAAGGATAGTGGAAAACAGTATAATACCATCATATGCAAGCTTTGAAGATGGGGATGCAACTTTTTCCTTGTTCCAGACCAGGCGCGGAAGCCCCAGTGCTTGGACTGGAACAGACCTTTGCAGGCCTTTTCAAAGAGATCTACCACTAAACTGGGATAGGGAACCCTTAGGATGGTTCTGAAACTGGCACTACTTCTGTGCAGAAAAAGTATGCTAGGTTAGCAAGCAGCTTGTTTTGGTATAAAAGGCAAGTGTAAAAGGGGTTCTAGATACAGCTGCTCTCTGCTACTGCAGCATTCAAAGTGCTCAAAAAGAACCACAGATCAGGTAGCAATGTTACTGGTGACAGAAAAAAGGAGAAGGGGTTTCTAGGGATTTACCAACTGTGGAGCTAGAAGCTACTCAGGTATTGTGATATTCCCTAAGAGCACAAAAGGCAAGATTCTTTCTTCATCCCACAAAATGGCTGCAAAAAATCTTACTTGCAGTAAATGGAAACACAGGTATAGTTATAGGATGGTTTTGCAGTACCACAAGTCGATCTAGGAGGACTCTTTATTATGCTCTTAATATATACCGTGCTGCCCTTTGTCTTGACACTGCAGCTTTAGCAAATACATAACCCAATATTAAAATGTAAAAACGTAAAACTAAATATATTTATAATTATTTTCTTCAAAAGAAGAGAGATTCATTTTGTTAATCAGTTAAATAGAAACTGGGAAAAAGTGCTGCCTAAGTAGTGAAATGGTTGGAAGATGGAAATTAAAGTTTGGTTTCTTCTTTGAAACACAGACCAATTAACATTTTTAAAACCAGATGCTTGGCGTGTTAACTTCACAATCTTTACAACCATGCCCATATAAAGAACAGCTAACTAAAACGGCACCTGTGTGGAAAGTGTATTCCTAAGATTGCAAAGACAGAAACAAACTATTACCAAATAACCTGTTCCTAGGAGATTTATTATACCATAGAAATAATGGTTCAAAGACAGCAAGCCCGAAGTGATTATTTTATTGAAGCAGAAACCCTAAAAAAAGCCTTCCAATTCTCTCCTTTTCTCTCCCAGACCAGAGTGCATTCATCAACATACCAGAGACAAAAGCTGAGACTTTTTATGAAAGGTTGCATCTGGTACTTTCGATAACTGAGCTGTCTGAAATTTATTGCAAGGAGACAAGCTGATTTTCAGTCACACCAGCTGTGATACTCATATAAAGCTCAAGCTGATGGTCCACTGAAGATGGGGAATGGGGACATTGTTTTGCTTCTGGAAGAAGGATTCAAGTCTTCAAAATCCCAAACCACAAGGGCTATGTCCAGACAGGATGAAAGCTTTGCAAGGAATATGGAACAGCTTTCAATTTGTCAGACAGGTTTTATGATGTTCCACAGTACTTGCACATTATTAAGTGGTTTTCCAAGGTAAAAAATATTTCTTGAGTGGGCATTTGCTGCAAAGTATTAAATTCTTCTGCATTTTCCCCAGATGCCCGGTCAAACTGCATAAGAGTTGACCTTCACTCAAGAAGAAGAAGATCTATCAGAGAGGGAGGGGCTGAGTATGTGGATGGAAGAATAATTTCTGACGCTGTTTCAGAGTTTTGGATGATCCATTTTCCCTGAGAAGGGACGTCACTGTGAAGGAAAGCTACATTCCACACTTTTAACATCCCATCTGTGTTACTAAGGGAGTGTCTGCGCAGTCTGACTGGACCACACCAGAAGTGATCTTCCACATGCCAGAACATGGTGGCTGCATGGACTCTTCACCTAGCCTGCTCCTGGATGAGGAAACTGTCCCCAGGGACACTCAGTCTGGACCCCATTCCTCACTACTATGATGAAGAGAGATACTGTTGGCAGGATAGGTCTAGGCCCCATCCTGGAGCCCAGTGTCATTTTGCTGACCTCCAGATGACCATCTACTACTGAAATGATTTTCAAGGCTCCAGGAAAATGCCCTAGGCCTGCAACTTCAAAGCCAGAAGCTTTCATTCCTTGGTTTTGGAGCTACTCCCAAATCAGGGTAACCATCTTGTTTCTGGTGTTATTTGTTTACCCTGCTGTGTTCCTGGCACAATACAGGGCAGGCCTCTGTTGGGCATGGGAGGAGGCTGTGTACTGTATGTACCACAAAAATCAGCCCTGAGTACAATTCCAACTTTTCAGAAAAGTTGTTAGAAATTCTTAGAGCATCACATACTTCTTATCTTCGCCTTACAACGTTTGTTCTATTGTTGTTCAGATTTTTCTTTCTGAAGAGTCAGCCTAAGGATCCTATTCAGATAATAGACACCTCTGGAAAAATGGGGATTGGGATATCATGGAGGTCCAGTCTACTAGTAGAAAACAGTGGCACTGCAAAGCTGAGCTGCAAGCAACCACTGCAAGCCAACAGAACTGTGGTGGAGAGTTCTGATAATCATTAGATCAACAGCGTTACAGAAGGGACACTCAGAGCATTGGTGCATCGAATGCCCTGTGGAGGGGTGATCCAGTCTACCAAGGTAAGTCAAAGGGGCTTCCAAAGGCCTAATCAAACTCTAAAAAGATTCCTCGGCCTTATTAAGCATTCAGGGAAGTCACATATTGTTTAATATGTGATGGTTTTAATATGTTCAATTTATACGTTCATTGGTTTTTAATGTTGGAACCTGCCCTGAGAATTTTGGGTATAGGGCGGGATAAAAATTCAAATAAATAAATAAACAAATATTTACAAGTATGTAAAAAGCAAGACTACCATGTTAAAAAAGTTATAAGTATTGTACCAAATTATGTTACATAATAATCTAAAGTTCCTCTATCATCCAAACAGGAACTGACCTGTAAGGAGCTAAAGGGACTCAAGCCTGGAAGAGGGCCTTTTTGGCCGTGGCCCCTACACCATGCAATGTGTTGCCACCTATCCATATGGCAGTTCTTTATTCTGGTTATTGGATATTGTTGAATAAAGCATGGATATTCCAGTTTAAAAAGGAACAGTCACCTCTTCCATTTGGTCTATGCTTTATTTAAGTACTATAGATTCCCTCCCCCTGTCTTTTCCTTCTTCTTTTAATGTTTTTATTTACTTTTGTTAGCCTCTTCATGTTGCTATGAAATAGGTAGAATGCAAGTACATAAATAAATAATTACAGTATCCACAACCGTATTTTTCTGATGCACTCCAATGCATCGTATCCCTCAAATCTGGCCAGCACTCCTCTAGTCCTCTAAAGCTGATTTGAATGGTCATAGAAGGGACTCTGGGAAAAGATCGTGTCCCATTGCAGAAGTTCACTTTTCTGCACAGATACTGTCCTGGCATTTAAGCAGCAGCAAAACCAATTCAACAAGAAGGCCTTGTTCATGGCTAAGTCAAACTTTGCACTTTGCACTGCCTTCTCTACTGAACCTGAGCAAACTGAAAGCTTCTGCTCTTAATTTTGCATAAAGTACCGCTTCCCACAAACTTCAGTTAGTTAAAAAAATGGATGAGAAAGCATGGTTCAGTGCTTGTTTGTTTCTTACTAATTAGAATTTAAACAAACTAAAGTTCCTCTTATGCAACCACAAAGGAGAATGAATCATGCACATGCTTGAAATCTGCACAGGTTTGATCATGTACTGGAAATAATATCTAAACTGAGTAATATGTCTAAACTGAGCCTTAGTGTTGTAACATATATTTTCAGTCACATGTATGTGCACAAATACAAATATATCCTATAGGAAATGTACCCACAGCAGTAATCCATATCCTTGACATCAGTTTTGTAAACAAGAGTGTTTTGAAAGGGATCAGAAATGGTGGCCACTGAGTGAGAGGAGTCTTATTTCAGAATAAGAACAGTGACTGGGTCTATCCATCCATCCTGGTCTTGAAGTAACCCTGTAGCTTCTGAACTAAGACATAAAAATTATAGAATCTTATGGCCGTAAATAGTGCAAAGTTAATAAAATGAAATTTACTGTCCTGAAGATGAACATTCAAAAAAGAAAAGAATGCTACTTAATCCACATAATCCAGATAAAATGTTGTGAAATGTTGGACAGAAAGCATTTTTTTAATACGCGATGCATAAAAATGGAACATTTTTTCGTGTCTAATAAAAACATGTTTATTCACTCAAGTGATTAACGTCCCTTTCCTCCCTCTTACAATATTGGTGGATTTTATGTACCTTGATTTTCTCTCTCTCTCTTTTTAAATAGATTATTCACCAACTGGGAACTTTGGCAATCAATCAATTAACTGATTGACTGACTGATTATTTTGAAAGATGATACAGAACACAAATCTATCAAACAATAACAAATGAGCCACTGTTTCATCCAGGCCTGTGAAAAGGCAAAAACAATTGCTACTATCTTTTAAAATACTATAAATGTAGCATTCAGTACTTATGAATCAGACAAACACAGCTGAAACAAAGTTGGTATCATCCACTATTAACTTTGAGGTGGGAAATGTGTTCTCATAAGTGTATTGGGCAAGCATAGGGTATTGGTTTAGGAACCACCAAATGTAAGTGTACTCACCTATTAAGGCAGTCATAAAACGATTCATGGAAAGTGGTTCTAAATACATTGGCCCTTCATAGCCAGATTCCAGTTCACTCCGCACATAATCCCTGAGGAACAAAATGAATATACTCAGTCACCTCTAAACATGAATAAGGCCACCATTTTAACTGTTCATGAAACCAGATCTGTTTTGGGGGTGTGTGTGGGGGGGGGGCGGTATGGCAAATTGCAAAAGCAATACACTTTGTATAACTGACATAAACTAGAGAAAAATTCCAAGTGATTTTCATAGATTTCTTATATTTTTTAAAAATCAGTTGTTTGCCCTTTCCTGTTTAATAGTATAGTGTTTCTCCCAGGTCACGGGAAATGAGAGAAAAATGTGCAAGGCATATATATAAAACCACAGATTAAAAACAAGAAGCTATGACTTATGAACATTGAAAAAAGCCATTTGTTTTTCAGGTCTCACCTTAGTCCTGAATACTATGCCTAGCCTCAGGACCTAAAAGATAATCTTGGATGTATTCACTTGGCCTCAGTTTTTCTACCTGTATAATGTGTACAGAAAAGCTCAAGCTCACAAGACATCTTTTTGGACCAGAAATGACTGAAGACCGCAACGCTCTTTACAACATTATAACTTGAACCTATATACTGTTGCTACAAATTAGTATTTTTTGGAGCTGGATTACTGAAAGAATAATGAGTAGAGATCTATCATGTGTCTCTTGGCTTTTGCTCATTTTGAAAAGCAGAACAAAAACCTTCTCTGCTTGGTATAATAAATGAGCCACTTCATAAATACCACAGAGAATAAAAACACAGCCCATCCTAGTTTTTCAGATTCACTAAACTTCAACAGAGAACGTACATTCTGCTGAATTTTATCAGTTGTAAAGAAACTGTGTCTAAACATGACACATGGCTCAGCTTTTTATGCTACAAACCACAGAATTCTGACAAGTGCAGAATCTGTAAAAAAATATTTGCACATTGTTATATGACACGTTGCCAGACCACCATTACTTCACAGAGATGTTCCCCCTAAAATATGCCAACTTTCTGCCTTGAAAGATAATGGAAAGAGCTTGGACATGAAGGTATGGAAACTGAGTTGCCACGGTGTCAGAATTTTTACCAGTGTAATCTAATTGCATGTAAATATAATATTTGGCACTAATTTGGCTGCAGGAGTTCATGGACAGATGACCTGTGGTTCATTCTACCACCTCTAGGGGTCCATTCTAAATTTTGTGACAGGATTTACCTCCCTTAGCATTTCTCTTTCCCAAGATCTCGAGAAGACAGTGAGGCTCTTTTGCCCAGTGAGTTCCCATGGCCGAGCAGGGATGGAAATTGAGGGACTCCAGTGATCCATTCCTGAGCATTCCTGGTTGCATGATTGGATAGTTATGGTGAAGGTGCTACATTCAATTAAGGGAATCATGTCTAGAAGTTAAAGGATGAGGTTTTCATTTACCTGTGCTCTATCCCACAATTATTTTTCTCAAGCTCACTTCTTTGTTTCACAGGTCTGCTCTCATTCTATCTCTCCCCCTCCCTCCTTGCTCTAAGAAGAAAGGGGGTCAAGGATGGCAGGGTGGCTAGGGTCATGGGGCACATGAAACTGCATGCATTTTCCCCAACCTTCTGGGCTGTCACAAATGAAAAGGAGTAACTGGATACCTCCCCCTGCTAATATCCATGGTTACAATGGGACATGTGGTTCCCAGCTCCCAGACTAATGAAAAAAATGTGCTCTTCCCCTGCCACTTCCTATCTTCTGTTGCTAACAATTTTAATCATTATGCCCAGCAGTGTGATATACATCCTTAAGCACAGTCTTCCTTTTAAAAAGTCTTTAAACAATAGCAAACAGTTCTATTTTTTAAAAAAGGGAGGGGGTTATGCTGCCCATTTGCCACACGATCACTGTATAATAATCTATGTTTCGGCAGCTCACCTAGCGTTCCTGACAAGAGAGACAAGGTGAGCTTCCACCTGGAAGCATGGTTTTACAGCACCATCATCTGGCTCCCAGGGGACCAAAACACAGGATGGCAAAATCTAAGTGTGGCTGCCAACCACAGCACAACTTGCCTCATGTGCTCCATAATCTTAACCTGCTGTTACCACCAGATCAATTTAGTAGAGAAAAGGGCTTCAAGATTGAGGGTGCAGTCCTGTACTGTATGGCGCAAGATGTGTGACTGCGGAAGCAAGGGCAATTTGAGCAAATTACTTCAAACTGTGTCACCTTCTGATCTGAGTCTTTAAAAGGCCGTACCACAGATTGACCCTACTTAATCCTCGCAGGATCCTATATTTTCATTCCTTTGGAGAACACTGCTTGCATGCATGCTATTCTGAGTTAACATACCATCTGAGAAAGACATAAACAGCATTACTCTCACCTTCAGACACTAATAATTTTTACTTATTATAAAAATATTACAAGGCATATTTTTTAGGTGAGGGCAAAAATAGCCAGAAAACCAAAATCTGTAGAGCTACACAGATTTCACAAATAAAAGAATTGTGGGGTGTTGTTATTGTTGTTTAAATGCAAAGAATATTCCATTTCCAGCCCCCCCCCCAAGTTAACTACAGTATTAAGATTTAAAATCCTAGCAAGCAGTAAAGAAAAAGGATACCACATTCAAGAGTAATGCATAACTCTGTGAAGTACTCAGTACTCATCAAACAATAGATTATGTGTCTGTATTTACAAACTAAGATATTTAATTTTTAAAAGCCATTTTAACTGTGCTGCATAGCCCTGTTCTTCATATCTTTTGAACTTAAGATATTGCTGAAGTACAAACAGATCCAAACCCCCATCACTTGATAACAGGTCTTTATGCATGATAAGTTCTTACTCAGTATTTACTTTCAGAATTATAAAACTAACAAACAAAAGTATTCTCAACATCAGGCACCCTACCCACATACTTGCTTCACGCTGTCTACTTCATTGCAGACCCATAAACATTTTAAGTGTGTGTGAGTCATGCCAAAACAGTTTCCTTAGGTTACAAGTGGAAATCAAAACAAGTGACAATTAGCCTACAACCGAAGTAGTAGTGCGCGACACTGACGTTCTCATTCCATCTCTAATGCAACCTGGACCTGGAAATGTTCACCTCTGTGGAAGGACATGACTGCTAGAATGCACCTCCCAGGAAGGCCTGCCCAATACAAATCCCTTGTGTTTTCAGCACTAGAAAGAAACATTTTTCACTTTCCACCTGTTGCAGATGTTTCAACTGTAGTTCCTTATCTTCCACAGCGTTCTTTTTGTGCTTCCTGGTGAATCTTTATCTGTTGTATGATTTTATTGTTCCAATTATTCCATAAGACAGGGTTAGGCACCTGCTCTCAAGAAACAGATTTAAGGTTGACCTTCAACCAGGTATATCGAATACACTCACAGACCTACCACACCTATAATGCATATAAGCCATACCACAGTACACCACGTTTCTTTAGTATCATCATGTTAGTCAACTGACTTATGACTAGTTTGCTCCTTAAGGTTTATATTCTAGGGTTGGTTTGTTTTTAATCCCTTGTATCTTGGATGCTATAAACCTCAACCCAATTGATGCAACTGTATTCAGAATGAGGATGGGAGAAGAAAGGAGAGGCATCAGATTCCAGAATAGAAGTAAAACCTAGAAGCCAGGTTGAAGACCTTACTTTGTCAAGACTGCCCAACGTTTGGGGGTTGAACTAGCTGGTGTTGAAGAGGCTACCTCACTCTTTGGGCCAGACATGCTCCTTGGGCTATTTGTTACCTCACAGCCTGATCCACCTCACGGTTTTTTTGTGACTATAAAAATGAAAGGAGAAGAACAATATGTACCAACGTGAACTCCACAGAAAAAGGGTGGATGATAAATGTTACAAATACACAAATAAAATTAGGATATTCCCCTCATTTATTTCAACTTTTTCAACAGCAAAAACAGCTTGTGCCCAAACCTTGACAGCATGAGTAGAGGGCACTGCGAGGTGGGGACACTTGCTTCCTCTCTCAGGATAGGCGCAGAATGTCCACACATGTTCTGTTTTGCCCCTCACCATCTTCAGAGGTGACAACTCAGCTCCAGATATGAAGGAATCTCCACCAAGCCACAAAAGGCCCTGGAAATGGGTTTTTGGCTGGTGTGGTACCTGTGCAAAGCAGGCACATATCTCTAGAGGGTGCCTTGTGTCTACATGGCTGCAGTGGCAGCAACGGAAGGTGGCAGGCACTGTCATAAGTAGTTTATCCCTCTCTGAGGAAAGGTACTGCAAAGGGCACTTGCAGACTTTCTAGCGCCTTTCTCAGAGTGCTCTATAGCATCAGGTACCACCAGCATTTGAACATCATGCCCCTGGGGCTTCCTGGAGGTGCTTGTTGACTGAGATGTAAATGCTCCCATATAAAAGTGGCATAGAAAATGTCCCCCTCATTTTAGTTCCTTTCCTGTAGCCAAATCTCTCAGGGAAAGCTGCGAAGGATGCTATTTAATAAAGTGACTAAAATGCAATAATCATTAGCTAAGTAATAGCTCTGCTTATTAAAGTGCTGTTAAAGGAGCAGTGTAATAAATACACAGATTTAATACAAAAACTACTTGGTTCATTAGAATCTTATTATGTGGTGAATGCAGGTTGCTGTCTAACCACGTGGGAAAATGCAGGATAAATGAAAAAGTCTAGAGGAAAAACACAACAGCACAACCTGGAATTACACAATGAAGTGTCTGGGTAAAATCCTGCCCTTGGCACATCCCTAAAAGAACACAACGAGATGGAAGTTCTACCATTTGTTTGCAAAGACAGTGTGATAGAGGCCCATGTTATATGGTTTTCAGGGTTTGGTTAAAATATCCCTCTTTATCCAGGCCTTTGATGTTTAGCTTCCTCTGGGGGGTTGTCCTGTATATATTTTACCTTTTTATCACTGTTACCCATTCTGGGACATTTTGATGAAGGGTGGGATATAAATTGTTAAGGGCTTGGTAGATCTATTTATCCTCATAGGATTCCTAGATGTCCCCTCTTACCCTCTTTCAAGTGACTAGCAGCCAATTAATCTTGCACAGAAGATAATAATCTAACTCTTCATACTGACAGTGAATCCTGTGTGTTTTCTGGGCACACTGCCACGTAGCAGCAAACTCTGACAATCCTTGTTGTGTGGATTTTTCTAACATCTACTCCTTAGCTTTCCATTCTGTCCAACCTATGCTCCAAATCTTTTAAAGCCTTTTCATCCTGCTCCATTGCCACAAACTGCAGCTGGCCAGACAGCAGCATGCAGTAGCTGAACCTTTGTTCCTGTCACTATGGTGTGATATCATTATTTTTTTCTTGGAAAAAAATTAACAACAGCACTTTGTTTGAATTTCTTTTCCAAATCCTGCATTTCCTCTGAGGTGCAATCCCAGATAATGTATCAGTCTTCTTCTAATTGTACTCCATTAACGTTAATCTTACATGTGGCTCCATGTACTTCCAACTAGCTTTTTCAAGATAAAGTACCAGATATTATTGGGCTTGTCTTGTGAGGTTTTTAGCAAAATCCTGTCATCAGCCTGTCTTAGGCCCTTTGTGTACTGGTGTAGTATCCCAATCCAGCGTGGCCTGCAGAATGAACAGTCCACACACTTGACTGGGATACTTGTCTACACTAGACTAGGCCTCAAAGCAGGATTTGCAGACTTGGTACTTTTTCCATATTGCTAGCAATGGGACACTGTGTTCTATTCAAATATTTGTACATAAGAAGTTGGCTTTAATTCACGGATTCGACACCCTGGGAACTCACTTGTGAGGTCCGTCAGGGGTCGATCTTATCTCCCATGCTATTTTACATCTATATGAGGCTGTTGGGAGAGGTCATCAGAAGATTTGGAGTGAGGTGTCATCAGTATGCAGATGATACCCAGCTCTATCTTTCTGTACCATCTGAATCAGGAGAGGTGGTTGAAGTGCTTGACAGGGGTCTGGAGGAAGTAATGGGCTGGATGAGAGCCAATAAATTGAAGCTGAATCCAGACAAGACAGAAGTGTTATGCGTCACAGGGTCTTGGATCCGTGCAGTTGGGAGATATCCTGTCCTTGATGGAGTTGCAATGCCCTGGAAGGGACAAGTGTGTAACTTGGGGGTACTACTGGACTCTGCAGTGACATTTGAAGCTCAGGTGGAGACCATGGCCAGGAGCACCTACTCCCAACTACGGCTGGTGCGCCAACTGAAGCCTTTTCTGGATAGAGATGACTTGGCCACAGTTATCCATGCTCTGGTAACCTCTAGATTGGACTACTGTAATGCACTCTACATAGGGCTGCCCTTGAAGACGGTCTGGAATTTGCAACTAGTGCAAAATGCAGCCACTAGAGTGCTGACCAGAACAGCTAGCCGGACACACATCACACCAGTTTTAAAAGGGCTGCATTGGCTGTCACTTTACTACCGAGCCCAATTCAAGGTATTAACTCTGACTTATAAGGCCTAAATGACTTGGGCCCCAAATATATAAAGGAACGTCTTCTTCTATACCAACCTACCCGTGCCTTAAGATCAAGCGGTGAGGCCCTCCTGGTTGTCCC
>MTQE01000401.1:18428202-18462640 GCA_014337955.1 Aspidoscelis marmoratus
GCCCTCCTGGTTGTCCCACCACCTTCAGTAGTGAAACTGGTGGGCACCTGTGAGAGAGCCTTTTCGGTGATGACCCCCACGAGGTGCATCATGCCCCTTCCTTACATATATTAAGGAAGGTGGTGAAAACATACCTTTTTACCCTGGCCTTTGGCTGAGATGACTACATTTCCCATCTCAGATCATTGTTTTAAGCAAGCTGTGTATTGTTTTAGATTTGTTGATTTTTTAAAAAGTGCTTTTAATGTATATTCTGTTTTTAACCTGTTAATGGTTGTTACCTGTCCAGAGAACTTCAGGTATGGGGTGGGATAGAAACGTAAATAATAAACTTATCAAGTCAATCCCAAAGACTACTGAAAAAAAAAAGTTTTCTATTTCTTCGATTTATCACTGCATTCAAATATACTCATAGTTGGAAACAGACCAAATAGACAACGAGCTTGAAGTGCATGAAAGATTAAGCACTAATTTTTGGTAGAAAGTTGGTTTTAAAATTAATAAAGAAGAAAAATTTTATAGTTTCATTTGGGAGTTTGTATTGTGAACGAGGAGTGACTGAGCAAAAGAAAAGCAGCCACTGGTCTATTTTTCTGAACTTCAATTGGAAGTATATTCATTTCAGTCTGAAACTCAACTCTATTCATTTTTTTCTTCTTTCAAATTCCAGCATATTTACTGAAAGACAAATTCTGCAGTTTGGTCACTTTACAAGGATCCTTAATTTATTGATCTTCATGGTGCAAAACACTGAAGGAAACTAGTTCAGATTTCATGTTCTGTCTCCCAAATAAACATCTAAGAAGATTTCTCTGCTTGAACAGAAATCAACATCTATACTAGATGCTGAATTTCTGCAGGCAAATATCAGGCAGATCGCTCTTCCTTTTTTATTCTGAACTACCCTATATACAACTTTTTACTTCAAGGCCATTAAAATCCTCCTCTTGCCAACTATTTTGTAAATTAACAGGTATCAACAGCAGTTGCACCTGACCCTTTTTGCACTGCTCAGTGTATCTGACTATCAGGGTTGCCAGCCAGAAATTGCCAAAACCACTAAAGAAGATGCCAAACTGTAAGAAAAAATGCCAAGAGCGTGCCCCACCTTCAGACCATCTCTGCCCCACCCTTCCCCTGCCCGCCCTTAATCCCAGGCTATATTAGGAATGCCAAAAAGCCAAGTTGCTTTTTGTGTGTGAACAGCATACCCCCATGGGCCAGTACACAAGGGCTGCTTTCTTTTTGGCCAGGCACCAGGAAATGGCCTTGGACATGCATTGCTCCTAGGTGTGCATCTGAGAAAGTGCTGGCTGGGGACTCCAAAGCTGAGGGCTTGAAATGCTGTGAACTTCCATGTCCAGCCCTTGAAGCAATATGGACAGCCCCTGAAGCAGCTACTTATAACCTGGGAGAAGCTCCACTGTGTGAAAGGACCCTTGACCTTCCTAACTTCCATATCCCATATGCTGTCTTCTCATAAATCAAACAGAAAAAACTAATTATTTTGAGTCAGTACCACAAAGAGAGCTACTAAATAAATGAATAAAGGTAATAATTTTGTGAACAAATGTTCTTTGGAGACTTTTATGAGTCTATTTGAAAACCAAAGCTCAATGAAGGATCCGCCACACACAATTCTTTTCCTATTTACCTGGAGATCTGATGACCCGCATACAGCAACAGTGCAGTTAGAAAATACAGGTAGAGTTGAACCAGGTGTTGCCTGGGTAAGGTTAGGAGCACAACACTTAAGATGTAACCTAGAGAAAAAGGAAAAAAAAATACCACAATTAAAATCCAGGAGTCTTTCAGTAATGTGTCAAATTAGAAGACTACTCCCTGAAGCTTAAAAAAAAAAGGTCAAGTAGGAGGTAAGCAATGAGTCCCATGCCTAAGTTGTTTTATAACTCATAAAAGATAAAGAAAAACAACAACTGGTTATTCAAGTAAGGAAGCCATACATAACAACTTGGTATAAAATATGTGTTTTTTCAGTACTCTTGCACAAGAAGACTTCCTTAAGGATAATTAGAAGTTATTTTAATTAGAATATCTGGTTGTCTGGTGACTGTGTTGATGTGATCTGCCTAGGGCCCAAGGTAATGGTAAATATTACCGTTTCTTCAGGATTTAAGAGAACAATGCCAAAGGTTTCTTTCCATGAAAAAAAAGGGTGCATATTGAAATAAAGGACTTGTTTTAAAAATAGAATCTGTTCATCTTAACAGCTCAAGTTGGGTGTAAACAGCTGGCAATTAACAAAACTAAGCAAAGCAGAATTAGCATTTCCTCTCACAATCAAGGTAATATTATAATGAAAAGCAAAAGTAGAAGTTTTGCAGTGGAAATCAACCTTAACTCGAGAAAAATGAAATATCAGGAGCCAAGCTCTGCATGGAAATCACTGCAAGTTATTTCAATGCTCTTTCTCCATCTTATCCTCTGCTCCTTTTGCATTCAATCTTTCCCAGCATCAGTACCCTATCTTCTCATTAGCACTCTTACTATAACATGATTTGGCTGATGACAGGAAAGATTAAACAAAAGAAATTTGTAAAAGCTGTCAAACAAATACCCTATTATGATGTAAAAGGCGACTCTTCCTCTTCATATTTGAAAAACTTGAAAAACTTCTGCTCAACAAACTAGTGATGCAAGAAACCAGTCCAAAAGATGATTCAGAAGCTGTTTTCTACAAAGTGAGTTCTGCTAGTCACCCAGCAGTTTATCCAAGAGCATTATCGTGCAAATACCCCTCAAAAAAGCTTATCTGTACCAAGCTGCTAGAAAAGATAACTCACTTCCAACTGCGAGCTACACATAAAACGGCATAGAAGACCCTAGTCATATGCAAATCATATGGCATCCAATGTATCATCATTCAGATTATGAGGCACAATAGTTTTGCTCCAGTTTGCTCTGTCCAGATTGTATTTTAAGGACAATTATTTGGAACTTGTTTAGAGACAAGGAATTAAAAGGCTACATGCCATGTAAATTGTAAGCTATATAGAAAAGTTAGGTGTGTGCAACCAGAAGATGAAGAAGACTAGTACTGCCTAGCAGAGGGCCCAAGCCAGGAAACTGAAAATACAGAGACACAGATTTCAGTTTTCAAATTAGGAGAAAACATAGTATTAAGAATCTTGTTAGCATTGGAACTGACTCAGGCAGCAGTATGGTCTCCCTTTCTCAGTGGGTGAATTTAAGCAGAACATGAACACTGGAGAGCCATCTGTTAAAAATGATATACATTCTGCACTTAAGATCCTGCCTGGAGCAAGAGATTGGACTATTGGCCTCCAAGTCTTCTTTGGTTTTCAGAATTCTAATTTTGGAGCTAAACTCCCTTAAGGAGTCCCCTTGACAGCAGCAGGAAGTTTAGCTTCTCAAACAACATGAAGCACTGAGAAGGCAGCTGATGCAAACCTTCATTCAAACCTATAACATTTGTTTTGGGTAACAGCAACCTCCCAAACTTGCTCATTGATGCAATAGCAAAAAGAAGATAAGCAGTAACAGGAATTGTATAAGATGTAAAAATGAATTATTTCAGACTAATGTGAAGGAAGGTTGGCTTGTTTTTTGAAAACCTATCTAATTTCACAGAGAACTAGGAGACAAAAAGATGCACAACGTAGCCAACATTATTTTCTACAAAATGGGTTCACTGCATCCGGCACAACTAGTGTATAAGAAATGCTTGGCTTTAAGTGTATAGAAAATCTGCTTCGCTTGCAGCTAAGCAAAAACTTATTTTTTGCTTCTCATAAAGGTGGCCCAAGCAGTACTAATTAAAATGCTGGCTGACAGAGAAAGACAGCAGAGCCAAGGTCAATGCAGCCCCAGTACATCTGCATATGGTGTTAGAAATATCTTAATATTTACTCTATTTTTATGCAACCACTGAATATATTAAATATTTAGGCTTTTCATACCTGGTTGCAGATTTTGATTTTTCCTGGACAGGCCCCCACCCCAAAACTTGCATTAACATATTCAGCAATGTTCTCTTGCTGCAATATATGACATGCCCTGTAAATAACTGAGAACAACAATTCTCACTTTTGCTAAAAAGAGAAAAAAGGTGCTCACTTGCTCATTACAATACTTTGACTAAAGCAATCATAAATATGCTGAATTGGTATTCTTGGTGGTTAAGGGCAAGGTTTTAAGAAGAAAAAAACCCTATGTTTGCATGCTTCCCCAAACCCACTTATTCAGCAAATAACAAGCAAGCATCAAATGTATACTCAGAAATGTACAGAAAGATATTGATTGAGCCACCTAATATAACAATGTCCAACTGCAGAGATTATTATATCGGAGTATGAAATACAGTAAGATATCCATGAAAGCCTGGCGCCCATGAATGCCTATAATGGGCTGCTGAACTATATCTCCTCCCATTATTCCTGAACATTGCCTTTAAAGGCTGGTGCTGCTGAGAGGCAACCCTGGAGGTTTTGCCTTTGTCTTCTGCTTGAGATGCCAATAGCCACTGGTGGGCAACTGTGTGAGACAGGATGCTGGACTAGATGGGCTGTGGCCCAACCCAACATGACTCCTCTTATGTTCTTATGGGAAAACCAGAGGCTTAATTCCATCATATAAAAACAGCAGCCGAAGGATAGCAAAGGACCCTGAGGAGCAATCAAATATAGTGACAAATCACACTCTAGCAGTGAACCATTCTCTATAGGCATTCACTTCATATTCAAATGTCAATCTTTGAATGCAGCCAACATTCGATTTGAATGCAAATGTATGAATTCGTACTAATTTCAAATGTGGTGAATATTTGTGCACATTCTTTCTTTTAGGATGAGCAAGATACTAAACGCAAATGTAAAGGACATGTCCAAATCCTTACATAAGAACATAACAGGAGTCCTGTTGGATTAGGTCACAGCCCATCTAGTCCAGCATCCCGTTGCACACAGTGGCCCATCAAATGCTCACGGGCATCTCAAGCAGAGACAAGGACAAACCTTTGCCTGCTCTCAAATCCCAGCAAATGGCCTTAGAAGTGCCCTGCTTCCCCCCCCCCACCAGCCTGAAAGATGCACCCAGGCATTCATTCTAGTAGCCATTGATACATCTGTTGTCCATAAATTTGTCTAACCCTACCTTAAAGCCATCTAGGCTCATAGCTGTTACCACCTCTTCCGGCAGCACATTCCATAAGTCGATGACCCTCTGGGTAAAGAAATACTTTCCCTTGTCAGATCCGACTCTCCTACCCATCAGCTTCATAGAGTGCCCCCTGGTTCTAGTGTTCTGCGATAGAGAAAAGAAATTTTCTCTATCCACCTTTTCTATACCATGCATAATTTTATATACTTCAATCAGGTCCACTCTTAAACACTGTCTCTCCAGACTGAAAAGGCCTAGACATTGCAGCCTAGTTTTGTAAGGGAGGTGTTCCAGACCCTTAGTCATTCTGGTTGCCCTTTTCTGAACCTTTTCCAGTTCCACAATATCCTTTTTGAGGTGTGGTGACCAGAATTGTACACAATATTCCAAATGTGGCCTCACTATAGATTTATAAAGGGGCAAAATGACACTTGCTGACTTATTTTCTATTCCCTTCCTAATTATTCCCAGCATTGAATTAGCTTTTTTCACTGCTGCCATGCACTGAGTTGACACCTTCATTTAACTGTCCACGAAAACCCCGAGATCCCTTTCCTGGTGTGTTGCAGAAAGCTCAGACCCCAACAGTTTATAGACATAATTCGGATTATTGGCCCTGATGTGCATTACTTTGCACTTTTTAAGGTTAAAACACATTTGCCACTTGGTTGCCCACTAACCCAATGCTAAGAGATCCCTCTGAAGCTCTTGGCAATCTCTTTTGGTTTTTACTACCCTAAAGAATTTAATATCATCAGCAAACTTTGCTATTTACTATGTACCCCTTCTTCTAGATCATTGATGAATAAAAAGCATTGGTCCCAACACTGAGCATTGAGGGACCCACTTTTTACCTCTTTCCACCCTGAGAATCACATAAAATTCTCTACAATATGTGCTTCAAGTGATCATACAGAAGACTGAAAAAATACAATTTTGGCTACACAGGTAATGCACAGGTAATACACTACTTAATCTTTGTAACTTCCTTTGATTTAGATTGAAGAAAAGAAGGAAAACCTCTGGGTTTAGCTTACAAGTCATATCTGTTACTTCTTGCTTGTGGCTACCACTATTTTGCTTGGATGTGTGAAATGCATTTCAAACATTCTACTTTCATTATCACTAAGGCAACTGTTAAAAAGGAGAATTTAAAGGCTCTAGGTGACACATATGCTGCCTGTTAATTATGCAAAAGTTTAAAAATATATATTTAAAAATCACTGTTTGGTCCCCTCTCAAGTGCCTGAAATATCTGTTTGCATATTAACAACTATCAAGGATGGGAAGAGAATGAGAAACAAGCTGACCTAAGAGGAATATTTTAGATTACACGTGCCTCCTCTTTGCATTAAATCACTAATTTTCTGTAAAAGAAAATATAGCAATTGATCATCCCACTACAGAAAAGCCCTTTTCTCTGTTTGCATGACAGGGCCAAGTCATAAGATTATGTGTTCATTTAAAAATAGAAAGGTGCTAAAATAGAACATTTGAAAATTAGATCTGTCACTCAACCTAATATCTCCCCAGAGCACGAACGTACACTATGAAGAGGTCGGTCAGAAGAGTTTAATCAAGACTCAACTGTTCACTCCCTGAGCATTTTATATCGAAACAGAGACAGGATACTCTCCCTTCTCTGACCCTGAGGAGGGAGAGAAGTCTGAGGAAAGGCTGATGGTGAATGCAAGAACGTGATGTCCCAAGTGTAGCCCTCAGTGTTTTATTACAGAAGCAGATACTTGATTTATAATGGAAGAAAAATAGTAAGGGGTATTCTTATAGTCATAAAGCAACTTCTCCCACTCCACCTCTCATATAGCCCTGGTGACTATATGTGCACATCTTGGAAACAAAACTGCACTACATCTTCATTTGGGAGGCAGCTGCAACAAAGCCTGAAAACGTCTGCTTGCAAGGCTGATGCTCTACCAGATAACTACAGAATCTGCTGCTGATTCAGATTAGGATTTTTAAATTTATGCTAAATAGTAAGGCATGAAATCTATCTTTAACCCTTTGCTATTGGCAAGAGACATTATGTAATCTCTAATTAATTCCTATTTTAACAATCTTTAATCATTTTCTTAAAGAACAACTTTTCCAGAGGCAATTAACTTGTCCCCAAAAATTATCAGATAAGCTTTTTAATGTATGCCCCTTGTATGCAAAGCAGAAATGAAAGATGGGATGCTTTCTCTAACGGTGATATGTTCTATCTACAACAGTCCACTTCGCATTTAACATGGGCAATTGTGTGGATCAGCTGACTTTAAAACAGGATGAATATGGTATTTTTATACATGCTGGATGAGTGCAAAGGGATGCGTGCACACATGAGTGATAGTTACTTTACTACTGACATTTGGAGCTCAGAAAGCCTGCCAGTTTTCAATGCAGCCCTTGAGCTGGAAAAAAAGTCAATGATCTTTTAATAGTGAATACCTAAATTAAAACAAAAAGATTTGCAATTACATGCATCACCTACTCATACTTTACTGGAATATAGTACATTTTATCCAATTGAGGGTATTGATTCCTAGGACTTGTCCCAAATCTTTTTCACATCTCCACCCCCTTCTCCTCTTCCTTCCTTCCCCATTTTTCTTTTTTACAGTGAGATTATTCCCAGGATGCAATTTCATTTTACAAAGCATTAAGTACGGACACAGTGCACAGTTGTGTGTGACCGTTTCACAAAATAGTGTAAATTTTGTAAAAAAAAAAACAGGCGACAGCATATGACACCAAATAGATTCTCAGATAGCAACACATTTAAACACATAAGCATTTGTTTTATATATATATTTTATTATATTTCTATCCTGCGCTATATCCAAAGGTCTCAGAGCGGGTAACAGCATTTAACATTTAAGTGCCATGTTAATTTAATTCAAGACACAGTGTTATTTTGCAGTCTTTCAAAAATCACTTCTGTATTTGGAATGGAAGTCTCATTTTGTCCCTGTGTTCGGCTGTACTTCCCTCATTCTTGCCTTTACAGGAATAAAATTGGACAGAGATAAATTGGCCACAGTTATCCATGCTCTGGTAACCTCTAGATTGGACTATTATAATGCATTCTACATGGGACTGCCCTTGAAGACGGTTCGGAAGCTGCAGGTAGTGCAGAATGCAGCCACCAGGGGGGTGACTGGGACAGCTAGCCAGATGCACATCATGTCAGGCTTAAAAGAGTTGACTGGCTGCCAGTTCGCTACTGAGCCCAATTCAAGGTGTTATGACTTATAAGGCCGTAAATGACTTGGGCCCTAAATATCTGAAGGAACATCTACTCCCATATCAACCAGCCTGGACCTTAAGATCTGGAGGGGAGGTCCTCCTGGTTGTACTGCCACCCTCAGCAGCCTTCTCAGTGATGTCCCCTAGGCCGTGGAATGGTCTCCCCCTTGAGGTGTGTCTATCACCTTAACTCTACACCTTTAGGAAGGCAGTGCAGACACACCTCTTTGCCCTGGTCTTCAGTTAAATGAGGAATTCCCACTTCCCACTTGTAGACACTGTTGTTTTAATATATACTGTTTTAATCAAAACATATTGTTTTAATATGTTGACTTTAAGTGTTGTTACCCACCCTGAGACCTTTAGGAATAGGGCAGGACAGAAATACAAATAATAAATAAATAAATAGCCACATGTGTTATATCTTTAGACCCAAAGGCCAGCTGCTGGAAGAAGGTGAACAGGGCAAGCTGTGTGTTTGTGTCTTGTATGGCTGGTTAGCCAGCGTGAGAGGAGACTGCTGGACTAAACAGGCCATGGATTGGATCCAGTGAGCCACTGTGAAGGCCAGCACTTAAAAGTCTGTGTTAGGAAAATACAAGGTGAGTGAGGGCTTTTCCAAACTTGGCCCTCCAGGATGGCTGTGCATGCTCTGAAATATGTACATCTGCACACTGTGGAGCTGCTTCTGCCCTGGATAAGCTCCCAACGTGTGTGACTATGTCTGATCTTCAGAAGCTGTGGAGCAGTAAAACCTACAACACTTCTAGTACAATCCCACCTGCAGCCTTCACATAACAGTTAAGTTTGAAAAGCCCAAAGCCTGAAGCTTTGGCAGCATGTCAGAGTTTACTGATAAAAACCCATGTACGAGAAAGTTCAAGCAAAGTTATATACGCCTCAACAGCAGCCCTCCTAGATCCTAACACACAGACTATTGTAAAGTATTCCACCAGTTCAGGCTTGAGGTGCAGAGCTAGTCTAATTAAAACTAACTGCCACTTCTTATCTTTTTCTGCCAAACAAATAATGGATGTATCAGTGAAGAGTAGATGCCATCCATGCATGCCTCTCTTTCCAAGTGTGGTGGGTAAATCCAGTAGGGCTGAGGCAATAAGGAAGAATCAGGCTTGTTAATGAAGAGTGAATGAAGAGCACAAAGCAAGCATTTAGCATTTACATCCTCAGCATCAACCCAAGAATCCTCAGAGGCAGGGTATCCCAAGATATACAAGATACTGCAAATAACCGCCCCAAAGTCCAGAAATCCAAAATGTCAAAGATTTCACATTCATGTTCACAAACCATTACCAGAGGAAGCAAAGGGGGGGGGGAGAACCAAAGTAGAGAAAGCACTGCATCGATCTGTTTAATAACCCTAGATGAAACAATAATCCTATTTTTAGGAGTGTCTAGGGAACTTGAGGTTACTAGAGGAGAGGTCCACTGAGATCTTCAAGACAGAGGAATGGAACTTATCCACAGTGTTTTTGTGTGACTCCTTAGCAAGCATAAGACTTGACCAGAGTTCAGACCACAGAGGCAACCAAACTGAGCCAATCAGAAACCGAGAAAGGAGCACTGGGATCAGAAACTAAAGGGAGTAAAGTGGCCAAATCACAACCATAAACTGCCTCATATTGTAAGCAAACTCAGCTAAAGCCCAATAAGCAGACCAATCATCCTGTTGAAAATTAGTAAAACTCAAGATATTATTCCAATACTTGATTCACATGCTGAGTAGCCCCATTCATTTGGGGATGGCAAACATAAGAAAAAGCTAAGTCAATATTTAAGAGAGAAGTGAATGATTTCCAAAATCTAGTAGTCATATGCAACTGAGGGTCAGAAATAATTTCAATAGGGGACCCCATACAGCTTGAAAATATATTCTATGAAATACCTGAGTTGGGGTTGGGGAGGAGCAAGGTAATCTGTGTACAATAAGTAAAAAGAACCATGTGGCAAAAATGATCAACAGTCTAAATAACAATCAAGCCAGAGGGGGCATAACATCCCAAGATTAGGAAGGACTAGGGAAAGATTGCAAGAATCCTTCAGACTTGGTATGGGGTGATATAGAAGTGGTATAAACAGAACATGAACATACATAAGTTTTAAATGTTTGTGCATCTCTGGTCACCAGTACAGTTTGTGAATGGCTAACAGCAGTTTCAGGAAGTCAAAGCATCCAGCTGCAGGGTTGTCGTGGTGGATCTGAAGGAGCTGGTAGGGTATACAGTTTCTTGTCCTTAAAGGGCAACTTGTTAATAAAGGTAAAATCAGAAAAGTGAGCCTGATAACAATTATCCCATGGAAGATGCTCAGAAATTTCCACCTCCAGTAGACTTTTTTTTAATATTGAAGGCACCAACTGCCAAACTCAGTTGCCTAGAAGACATAGGGTGTTTCTCCATTGTCACTAAAAGTACCCATTAAGTACCCATTAATCGGTACGTAATGGCAGTTTTGTACCCATTAATGGGTACTTAATGGGTACGTCTAGTGAGAGTGGAAAAACACCCACAGAATCATAGTGATTGTCACTCTTAAGACAGTGACTTTTTTTACTGCGATCCATTTCAGTACCTTTGCCTGAAAAACTATAGTCCCCAAAGTCTAGTTTGTTGAGTTGGAATTCACCTTCGGACAGTTCGGCATAAAGTTTATGTTTCCTGAGTTTTCCCAGGATTGTATAGACATGTGTCATGTGAGAAGTCATATCAGGTGAAAAAAGCATTAAAGCATCCAGGTAAGAAACCAGGAAGGCCCAATGTTGAGACCAAATAGCATTACTAAGTATTAAAATTGGTCATAATGTATACTGAAAACTGTTTTCCACTTATCCCTCTCCCTTATGTGTATAAGACAATAAGCTCCATGAAGATCCAATTTCGTGAAGAATTTAGCTTGGCATAACTAATCTATACTGGGTCACTAATGAGGGCTAGAGGATAGTGGTTCTTTACCGGGGTCTTAATAAAATGTCAGTAATCTGTGTAAAGCTGATGCTCACTGCTTTTCTTTTTTACAAACAGAACTGGAGATGTCATGGATAAGAAGGAGGGATGGAGAAAGTTACACACAAAGTTCTTGTATAAAAATTCATTCAGTGCTTGCAAATCAGACCCTGTCATTGGAGAGAGCTGGCCAGCAGAAAGATCCATTTCAAGTAGTAATTCAATAGCACAGTCCAAAAGGTGATGAGGTGGCAATGTGCCAGCCTCCACTTCTTCAAATGCATCAGTAAAATCACTGTACTCAGGAGGCAATTAGAGGCATAGAGTTCTGTCATCTCTAATGAATGGTAAAGCAAAACAAGTTAACATGAGTTCCTCCTCACTTGCAATACAGCACACACTTAATCTAATGACTCTCTTGCTCCATATTACTGATGGATCATGATAACAGAACCAGTCTATTCTGAGAAGAATTGGTACAATAGGAAGTATAAGTGATCAATAATTGTTTTTCTTCCCTGTGAGTCAATATGAGACTTTAATGGTAGTCTGGTGTGTAACTGGCTCTTTAGGGCTTTCTGTGTCTTCAGAAGTTACAAAAATGATAGGGTCAGCTTATTCAATTGTGAGCAGATTAAATGTTTCCACAAGAGTGGATTCAATCATATTTCAGCTGGCCTTACTTACTATCAAGGATTCTATTGATGTAGATCAAAAGTACCAGATCCTTATGCAGGGCTCCTGAAGTACTTATGGGTCATCCTGCCTGTGCCCCGTGCAGTGACCTCTGCCCAAAGCTGATCTGCCCCCTGGTATTTACTTCAGAATTTCCCTTATTCCGTACACCCAGGTACAGCAATGGCATCCTCCGCATACCCCCTTCCTGTTTCTAAGAATTTAAACAGCAAGGCTTTTCTGCCAGCTGGCTGCTGGACTCACTAGTCTGCTGCTCTCTGACTTAAAGGCACAGTGCTCCTTTACTTGAATACTATATTATAGTTTTAAATCAAAGTCAGCACTCACACACTCTTTAAAGAGAATAAAGAAAATAGGTACATTCTAACAATCACTCATACATGGCAAACAGTCTTGAACTTTACATACACTGTTATCTGTAATACTTTCAAGCCTACAATAGAACACTCAGTGATCAGGACTCTTCCACCAAGCTCCCCTCAGGTAAGTTATGAGCCTGTTTCTTCCCGCCCACCGACGGTGAGTTTTCCCCAGAAAAAGAATCCAGAACACTCAACGGAGGGGCTTTTATAGCTTCCCAGTCAGGCAGCTGGCAAGCTCTCATTGGTTCGTTCAAGGAGCCAACCTGTCCCCCACCCTCAGGAATGAGGCCAACCCTGCCCACTAGCCCTCTATCAACAACAGAGGTAAATTATCCTATATTAACCTACCTTATAACGTGGTCATCACACCCCCATTCTCATACAAAACTATCTCATTTCCCAGAAACTGGAGAACAGCCTATTTTAGTTGCTCCAATGGCAGCTTTTTAGTGAGAATGTAAGAACGTAAGAGAAGCCCTGCTGGATCAGGCATCAGTCCATATAGTCCAGCAGTGGCCCACCAACTGCTTCTGGGCATCTCAAGCAGAAGACAAGGCAAAACCTCCACTTGCTCTTAAATTCCAGCAAATAGCCTTTGGAGGCATCCTGCCTGTGTCCCCAGCCTGGAGGATGTACCAGGGCACCCATTCCAGTAGCCTTTCATACACCTGTCACCCCTGAATTTGTCTAACCCTTTCTTAAAGCTATCTCAATTGGTTGCTGTTACCACCTCTTCTGGCAGCAAAGTCCATAGCCTGATGACCCTCTGGGTAAAGAAATAATTCCCCTTGTCTGATCTGACTCTCCTATTCATCAGTTTCACAGAGTGCCCCCTAGGTCTACATGATTTAAAATACTTCAATCAGGTCCCTCCTTAAACACCATCTTTATAAGGCTGAAGAGGCCTTGTGAGTTTATTTAGAAAAATGTATTTAGAAAATTTATATCTCACCCTTCACCGAGTGGTCCCAGGGTAGGTTACAATGAGATTAAAAGATATCAAATGATTAGAAAACTATTTAAACAGTAAAAGCTTGGGTAAAAAGATATGTTTTTTACCAGATCCTTTAAGACTGGTGGGATGTGAGTCCATCCAGAGACTCCCATCAGCAATTGAGCTGCTGCAATCTGTACCAGTTCCAACTTCTGAACCATTTTCAAGGGCAGCCCCATGTAGACTGCATTACAGTAGTCTTATCTTGAGGTTACCAGAGTATAGATCACTGTGGACAAATTATCCCAATCCAAGTAAGGCTTGTAACAAGTCCATCTACCGACAGATACTCATCCTCATGCTCTGTAGCAAAAACCAGGTCAAGGGTATGCCTCGTTACATGTGTTGGGCCCATAAAATACTGAGACAGCCCCATGACTGTCATGGAGGCCATGAAGTCCTGAGCTGGTCTACAGGAGGTGTCCTCACTATGGAGACTGAAGTCCCCCAGCACCACTGTAGGGTGCCTCCAACACCACCTCTGAGACAGTCTCCACCAGCTCAGGCAGGGAAGCTGTTGGGCAGCAGGGTGAGCGGTACACCAATAGTAACCCTGTTCTGTCTCTCTGGCCAAGCACCAGGAATCCCTCAACTCCAGACACAGAGTGAAAGGTGTGTCTGGTGAAGGAGATGACTATGGCAACTCCCCCACCCTGCCCCACTAGCCTAGGGTGGTGCTGCACAAGATAACCTGGGGGGGGCATCCTCAGTAAGTGCAGGACCTCCCAGTTCAGCCACCCAAGTCTCTGTAATGCACACCAGGTCAGCCCTTTCATCCGTAATCAAGTCATGGACAATAGATGGTTTTGGACTGACTATTTACCAATAGCACCACCTTGGTCAGACCTCATCTAGAGTGCTGTGTCCAGTTCTAGGCATCCCAGTTCAAAAAAAAAAAACATTGACAAAATAGAGCATGTCCAAAGGAGGACTACCAAAAATGGTTAGTGGTCTGGAAGACATACCCTAAATGGAAAGGTTGAAGGATCTAGGAATGTTAAGCCTACAGAAGAGAAGATTGAGTGGTCTTCAAGTATCTGAAGGTCAGCCACACTGCAGAGGAAGAGGGATTTGCATTCGATTCAAAACAAATCAAATGTTTGAAAATCCATATTCATACAAATAGATCACATTCGAATGTGGTAAAATTCTATTCGATACGAATCTATCCGTACATATTCGTACAAACATTCAATACTTATCTGATACAAACAGATACATATCTGATATGTTTCCCCTGCTTAATGAATGTCCCAACTATTTGTACAAATGTCCGGAAACACTTGTATTCATTCGAATGTTGTAACATTCGAATTGAGTTCGAACGTCCAAATTTGGCCAAACTTTGAATGTTACGAATTTTCATGCACATCCCTACAGAGGGATTGTCCCTATTCTCACTTGCACAAGATGGGAGGACTGGAAACAACAGTATGAAACTTCAAGGGAGTTAATACAGATTAGATGGTAGGAAAAACTTCCTGACAGGGCGATCAGTCAATGGAATAGGTTGCCACAGGAGGTAGTGAATTCTCCATCACTGGAGGTCTTCAAGCAGAGGCCGGAACTATATCTGTCTCGGATGGTCTAGGAAATCCTCCATTGAACAAATGGTTGGACTCGATGACCCTAGAGGTCCTTTCCAACTCTATGATTCTATAAAACTGAAAACAGAGGCTTGATTGCACTAAAAGGAATGTTTGGAATCACTCAGGGATAGCCAAAACACAAAATGAGAAACATGAATGGTCATATCCATGACTGAGAGACTACAGGGTTAAATTTGAGTGAACTAAAAACTTCCAGCAGTTCTGTTTAAAAGCAGACCTGTTTGAAGAAGTTATCTAATACATGTCAAAATATCCAAGAGTCCATGACTAGTGACCTGAATTCTTGATAATGTGATGAGACACAACATGGTGATTAAACATGTCAAGGTAAAAAATGTAAGAGAAACAAAAGCCATCTTACAAGAGACACATCAATCTGCTCGTTCTCAGGAATTGCTCTGGTATTCCTATTTCACAGAATATACATTGGGTTCCAGGAAATATCACAGCATAGAAATACCAATCAATTCTACCCTGCCCTTTTCACCACTTGAAATGTTCAAGGAAAGAGAGGACTGTTTGTTTTTGTTAAAAGGCATTCTCATAGATCTGCATTTTATTCTAGCTGCAATCTACCTTGCCTATCCACTTCCCCTTTATTTTGACCTTCTTCAGGCAGCTCTTAAGATTCTTGCAAGAAGAGGTAGTCATTAGACGCAACCTTAACTTTGTTGCTAGCTCTCTTACAATACACACCTTTCGCAATGCAGACCTCCTTCCTCTCTCTCTCTCTGAAACACCTACTGCTTGCCAGGTGAGGGCAAACTCTCATGAGATCTTACGAGATCTCACCCAAACACCCGGGAAAATGCTGAAGCCAATGCTAATGGATGGATGCACTTTTTGTTTTATTTGGCAGCATTGGTCTTTACTTTGCAGGGACTGTTGAGCAACTGTCACAAGTACGAGCAAAGTTTTATGATGCTCCACAGTCCTTGCAAAGTATTCCTCCTATTTGGACGCAACCGGGACTCATGTGGAAATCAGAACATATCAGAAGATCTTGCTTAACAGGCTTTCTGCAAAAGCAACAAGGTGATTTGTCAATATTAGCTCTTATTAACTTTCAAAGCCTAATAAGTTTGTTTTCACAAAGGAACTGAAACTGTCATATTATCTATAGTAGGCAAAAATATAAAACTGCCTATAAACACTTAGGGATAGATTGGCTTGTCTTTTATTTCTAATATTTGCTATTTCTCTTTCTTCCTTTTTTATACTTTATGTTGGATAACACTCAATAAACTTTATTTTAAAAAGAAAGAAAATGCCAGAACCCCTGTGATAGTTTCACTTTAACCCACTCAAGGGGTGGATAATAAGACAAAAATCACTGGGAGGTGTAAGGGTAAAATGGATATAACTGAAGACAAGGAAAGGGGGAAAATACAGGAAGGAGAGAAAGAGTAATGTAAGAAAGAGAAAAGGAGTGGTGTCAAGGAAGCCCAACAGAGGACTGTGAACAAGGACATATCAGGAGAAGGTGGAGGCCGAAAGGGGAGCCAGAGATGGAGGATTCCTAGGCCCACCATGGAATCATCACCTGGGAGCTGATGTGATCGCCATAAAGAAGTAGGAATAACAGGGGCCATGAAGCACTTACTGTACATAATGCACACCCTGGGCACTATTAAAAACAAAGAAAAAGAAACCTTCCTCTTGTTCTTTCCCTTTCTCTGCCTGTCATTCTTATCTCCTTGGGAAAATCCAAGAAGCCACAGTGGCATTTTACAAGCCCGTACCATTGCAACCCCCAACAAGGTACTCACTTTAGCCCCCACCGCCATGCTGAAACAAACCAGAAAATAGTCATATCTGGGCCTGAACCCAAAACTATATGAAACTTTGCCTTTTAATGGCATTACAAATATTCTCACAAAAACATAGAAAAATAGTTAAAATAGTGAATGTCAAGAGATAACTGTATTTAAATAAGCAAACAATATGAGACAAAACTGAACCTGAGATGTTACAAATAACCTTATGGATACTACCTTCTGCAATTACAATATTAATATTGTATTGAGTTTATTGAGAATGCCAGTAAAATGTTAACAATGCTAGTAAAAACCACAGCTAACAGATACTCTACTTCTTGACAAGAAATCAGGACTGACTAGAGCAGTTTCAGAGACAAATCCTGGGCTAAAGCCCAAGTTGTATGAATTTGGAAACATGCATCATTCAAATGATTAAAGCTATGTAGCACCATGTGCCCAGAAACAGACCAGAGGAATATATCTGTAGGTATTTGAACAGGTGAATCCAATTTTGGCTTCTTGAAGAAAGACTGAATAAATGCATTCTGCAAGGTAGAATGGTCATCTGCTGTATCTCAATAAATGAAAAATCACCTCTGTGAGCTAATCTATGTGTTCAATTTACAACTAACTACGCACATAATTTATGAAGTCCACAGGTAGACCATTATAATTAAAAACCCTTTTTTAAAAAAATAACCCCAAACCCCACTTTATTAGGCAGCAGACTGGATACCTACAGCACTAAATCTGGAACCAAGGAGTAGGTAAATCTAAATACTGTTGTTCTTGGACCCAGCAAATAGGTCACAGTATGTGCTTGAAGTTCAGCTACACCTTGTGTTGCACTTGTCTGGCAATAAGCAACCACTTGAAAGAGTCCTACTCGGTGGCCTGAAGAGGACACAAGGTCTTCTTTGCTGCTGTTTCAGAAGCAGAATTCTCATCCTCTGTCATTCTGGATGAGGCATTTAAAACCATCTAAATCCTGTATCCCCACCCAGGTGCATCTTTCAGGCTGGGTGGGGGGGGGGGAGACCAGGGCGCTTCTAAGGCCATTTGCTGGGATTCTAGAGTAGGAATAGGTTTGTCCTTGTCTCTGCTTGAGATGCTCATGAGCATTTGGTGGGCCACTGTGTGCAACAGGATGCTGGACTAGATGGGCTGTGGCCTGATCCAGCAGGGCTACTCTTATGTTCTTATGTCCAATTCCTGCTTCTGGAATAAAACTCATGTGCTCCTATCTTTCTTTTTTGGGAGGCATCCATGCTGTACATACTCACCCACATAATGCATATTAAGGGCCAAGTACTTATACTGGAAGAGGGGGTTGTTGTTGAGGCTACTTCTTTGGATCTGCTGGAAGAAGGAACTCACATCCCATCGGTACAAGACATCCAAAAGCATAATGCTTGGGACCCGCAAAGCTACATTTAACATTGCTTCCAACTTCTCTTTTGCAGCCATGATGTTTTCTATCTGTTGATAACAGTCTACAAAAGAAAAACACAAGAAAAATATTCTTCAGAAATGCAACTTCATGCAGAAATGTTAAAGTCACTTTACAAAAAATTTTTTTGTAGTTATAGCAATTTGCATTTACCGTCAAGTAAGGCTAGGCAAGAACAATGAATATATTAAAAAGCTGGTTAAAAACACCCCAAACCTTCCTATTTACTATACAATAAGAAACACTAAATCCCCCTACTTATAACACCTTTCCTTACACAGGGTGCTTTTAAACACTGCTCCTGTCCACAATTGTCAGTATTGTAGAATAAGAAAGGGTCTATGGGCCTCACCCTTCTACACATGTACGCACTAAAGGAGGCTTCTCCCGGTCCTGGTATACCTCATCTGCACAGGACACAGCAAAGGAAGGATAGGTGTCCAAAATGGCATCCTGTTCCAATCCAATAGTAGACCTTTTTCAAAATCTATCAGTTACAAGGTTTAGACCAAACAATAAAGGCACATGGTCTGGTATACCATGGAAGACACTTTTTAGAGGTGCAACAAAGCATGTTACCAGAATGGGGCCCTCAGGTGTTCCAAAGGCCAGGAACCTTTATTCCTTTGGAGCATTCAAAGGATGCACTGTTTTCAGAGTTCGCATGAGGTTCAGAGTGAGTGTCGGTCTGGTGCAGAACAGAGGTAATCTGTTTCAGTTTGGGACCGGTTTCTTATTGAATACCGAAATAGGAACCGCCATCAACACTACTGGCATTATACCTCCTAATGATGCTGCATTCTGACAAGAAACATCAGACAGGTGAGCAGAGGTTAATGAGGAAGTTATCTCAAGCAAATCAAGGCCAATTTAATTACACAATTATTTGGCTGCATATCGGGACATAAATCTGAAAGTTAAGCACCCATATTTAGAAAACCTCTTTATGACACACCTCTTTATTCAAGCCTGCAACTAATTAGTCCATCTTCTCTTCCCAAGCCCAGTTAATCTAATCTGAATTGATGTGTGATTTCTAATCAGCTTTACTTTTTTTTTAACTTCTGTTTGTCTTGCCTTTATTTCCTGTCACCCACCCTGAGACTTTTGGTACAGGGTAAGTTATAATTGTTAATTAAATAAATAAAATATGTGCTTATTGATTTGAAGTTACTTTTTCACATACCGATTGCATGTGTATTAGCAGTTATTGTGCCATTTTAATTATTACTGTAAGCATATTATAGACATTTTAAAAATGCAATATGATGCATATAAGATTTGATGGATGGACGGCGGTCAAGAGCTGAGGTCAGGTTTAGTTACTGAAGAAATGACAGCCCAATCTAGGAGGACCATATTAAGTGTCTTCCTGTCAATGCAGCTTTCAGCTCTTACAGCTGGTTACTGTCAGCAGAAATAGTCTCTTGAATAACATGGACACCAGATTATTGCTCACTTGAAAGAGCAATGAGACTTAACTTGTTGTCTACAATCCAAAGGCACAGTTGAGCCCTAAGCACAAGATACGAAGAAGGGCAGTAGTTTTTTAAAATGCCCATTTGTCCATGTTGCAAACAAGAGAAAGAGAGACAGAAACGGATTCACCAAATCAACACAGACAAGCAAGAAACCTTTTAAATGCCATTTTCAAAAGCTCTATTGTTATAAAAAATATTGTTATACTGCTATGATGCTGAACACCAGACTGTAAACTGATTTCACTCATACATTGCTTACTTTTTTAAAAAAGCAAAACTACTCTTGCTGCGGCTGTTGATTTGGTTTACAGTTATCAATAAGAGTACACATTGTTGTTTTTGTTCAGTTATGACCGAAAGTCTAGAAACAGCATGATTAAACTGCTCCTGGGATGAAGACGCCACGTGCTGTCAGTTACTCAGATAAGGAGTTTGCTGCCTCTGCCACAAATATAGGTAGACCAATCTGTATTAAACTCCATGTCTTCCTGTATAATCAGCTGAATTTCAAGGAGTAACATATCTCATAAATGTTTAGTTTTTTTCAACGTTCCACCATAGGAGAGTTGGAATCATCCTTTAAAATGACCCTTGTTTTCTTCATGGAAGTATGAATATTCACAGCTACCTCTCCCGGTTAGGAAGTATCACAGGCCCAAGTAAGCTGGCCAAGAAGGACTTCATCTGGAACTTTTATTTTTCATTGTTAAGAAATACATTTTAAAACTTCAAATAAATGCTGTAGATCAGCACTGCAGGATTAAGCATTGCAACCCATAGTTTCTGTTCAATGACTGCTGGAAGAAGAAAGAGGAAGAAGAGGAGGAAGAAGAGTTGGCTTTTCTACCCCATTGGCTGCATAGAGGAAGGCGGAATCAAACCCAGTATTCCCAGATAGGAGCCTGGCTCCCTAACTGCTAGACTAAACTGGCTGACCACTAGGCCTTCTTTTATGTGCAACAGTCTATTCTACAGAGCTGTCCGCATGTACAATTTCTGTTATATTTCACAGAGTCCTCTATCCAAGAGCTTACAAGCATGGCACTCTCAGGTTCAGAATAGCTGCATGACACATCATATATAGTACATGTCCTTCAAAAACTTATTAATGAGGTGTGCTACGAAGAAGCATAACACTAGCACATCTGCTTCTCAGTCAGAAGATCTCAGGTACAAATCCCAATGCCTTGATCTGGAATTAGGCCATTTCCGTATCCTTCCCAAGAAAGTCACATTTACTTTTTTCTCTAGGAAAGAATGTAGAGACTTACTTGGTTTAGTATTTTATTTAAAAAATCAAGCTGCAATGTATATTTCCACATTTGTTTACTTCACCAAGAAGCTGCCAAAGGCATTTCCAGTCAATTCAGCCTGATCTTTCTTATGTCATCTGCAATTATGTGAGGGGAATGTAGAATAAATTAGAGAAGACTCAAAAATTTAATGACATCTGCTGTTACCACATGTAAAGCATTATTTCAACCCATAATAACAAACCCTTGTTTTCTTCGTGGAAGTAGAGGAGTTTAATTTAAACATACGAGAAAATTAATGCTGCACTTCATACTATCATTAATCTGGGGAGGCATCTGGCATTTGAAGCCTGAAACAATATCTTTAGAGGTTATACTAGGTCAGGCTAATGCTTTGTATTTCTTATGATAAATAGTAACTTGTAAGAAATTGATTTTTGCATCTGCTGTAGTTGAAAAGTAACCCATCCATATGATAGTGTAGGATATAAGCACATAAGAAAAGCCCTGCTGGATCAGGCCACAGTTCACCTAGGATGTTTTTCCACTAGGACTAGAGTACCCATTAAGGACCCATTAAGGACCCTTAATGGGTCCTTAAGGGGTACTCTAGTGCTAACTGGGAAAAACACCCCTAGTACAGCATCCTGTCTCACTCAATGACCCACCAATTGCTTATGGTCATCTCAAACAAAAGTCAAGGACAAAACCTTCTCAGCTCCCTGCAAATGACCTTTTCTCTTCAGGCTGCAGAAAGTACCTAGGCATCCATTGTAGTTATCAGTGATACACCTGTCTTCCCTGAATTTAAGGACACTTAAAACCCAAAACTGCCAGGCTTCAAGAAATATAGCCTTTCTCAATAGGCTTAATATACCAAAATTAATAAAGCATCCCAAAAACAAACTCTTGCACTCCTTTCTGGAGTTCTGCTATAGGTTTCCCCTCATCATACCTTTTCATCTTAAAGTAGGCACTTACAGTAATTTCAAACTAGAATATTCAGGACTATGCTCAGTGGCAACCATTAAATCCTTCATTTTGGCTTTTACAACAGAAAACAGGATTAGCCTGCAGTTAAAACCTCTAAACATTCCTTTAATGGCACTGTGCTTTGTAGCACATCAAGTCCATCCTTTATATATTATGACCAATGAAAAATGAATAAGGACTAACTTAACTGGAATTTCTGGAAGTAACTGGAATGCTCATCTTATATACATTGAAACCTTAATCCGGAATCAGTCCAATTTCAGCACAAGGGATCATCAAAGTGACAAGCTATTTCCTTTCAAAGTTCCCTAAATCAGAAAATTAACCTTTGGGTTAGATAAGGTGAAAAGAAAATAACTAGTCCCTTTGCTGATGTCTTCCTTCTCTCTGAAGAGGACTGAAGTTGGATTTAGATTTAGGTGCACATGGGATTCCAGGTAAAGAATAAGCAGTATGAGACATTTGCACTACAAGTGAACACAGAAAACCAATCTCATCTGCAATGCAGTTGTAAACAAGAACATATAATTGAGAACTTCAACTAAATTCCTAGATCATTAGGATTAGGTGGACAGGACCACCACAGCATTATGCTAGTCCATCCACCAACAGCCTTCTATTTTAATAAATTGTCCTGAACTGGTGCAAGGTTTGGAGTTTCCTACTGCTGGCTCTCTTTCACTTAAGCCAAACAGATGTCTCCTGGCTTGGTGGTTTGGCTGTCCAGATTACACCAAGCTTCCTTGGTCATGGCGCAGTAGGGATAGCTGAAACCACTAAGCTTGGGAAAGATCAGCCTGGCATGATGCAAACCAAACCTTCTCTCTATTCCCTGGCAAACAACAATAAAATACCATAGATCACGGTTCCCAGGACTAAAATGCCACGTATGGCTATTCTGTTGTGCTTTCCTTGACTTTGTTCAAGGCAGTTTGCTCTACCACTGAACTGCAGTTGATTCCATGATGAATTTCTTCTGCTAATTGTTGTTTACATGTTCTGTATCATTAGTGAAGTACAAAACATGGAAGGGACGGAAAAGAAACAAGCCCATTTCACTGAAGCCACTTAGAACATAAGAACGTAAGAGGAGCCTTGCTGGATCAGGCCACAGCCCATCTAGTCAAGCATCCCCTCACACACAGTGGCCCACCAATTGCCCATGGGCATCTCAAGCAGAGACAAGGGCAAACTGTCTCTGCCCTCAAATCCCAGCAAATGGTGTTAGAAGCATCTTGCTTGTCCCCCCAGCCTGAAAGATGTACTTAGGCATCCATTCTAATAGCCATTGATACATCTGTCGTCCATAAATTTGTCTAACCCTTCCTTGAAGCCATCTAGGCTGGTAGCTGTTACCACCTCTTCTGGCAGCAATACTGGCTGTAATAAGGCCACTGTTGAAGTCACCATGCCATCACAGAGAAAAGCTACACTTTTCTATCATACTCACAGCATACGTGCCTATAACATTAGACTGCCCATTTCTTCCAAGCACTGCCATAAGCACAGAACACTAAACTATACAGCCTCAATATCTCTCCCTCTTTGATGGCAGTAAAGGCTTGTCCCCCAAATCTCCTTTATCAAACAGACTACAGCACTGCATCTGAAAGATGGCCACAACTTTCCTCAGTTCCCATCATGATCAAAGAAAGGGGGGGGGCGAAGAGATAGAAAATACCGTAACTGTTTTTAGTGAAATCATGCAGATTCCACTGCATTTGAGTGGCAGAACTAGCAAAAACATTCCTAACTCATTTTCCCTTTTAGGATCTGTGCAGACAGAGTACAGGGAAGAGTTGAAAGAGACAGACGGTAGTGGTAGGGAACTCCCAGATATTGAATCTGTACATCTTGGCACCGCTTCTTTACTAGAAATGGCTACAAGTGTGTCATGAGTCTCTCCCACACGTATAGATTTGTAGCAGTTAAAATTGCTCCACACCTATACTAGCCGCTGGCTGAGAGAGCCCAGCAAGCTTCCATTCACACCCGGATGGAAGACGTGCAGGGTTAGCACGTGATCAGTGGCACATGCGTGCTGGCACCATCGCTGAGGCAAAACAACTGCCACCATAATGGTGGCAATTTACACTTAGCCAGTATACTGGCTAAGTTTCAAATGCTCTGGGCATCTGTAAGAGTGGACCCTCAAAGCATTCTAGAACCTCATCTCCCTGGAACAGGAGGTGAAGTGCAAAGAGGTCCAGAGGTTCAATTAAGTGTTCTACCTAAATGTGATAACATATTACCTCCATCAACCAAAGAATCTTCACTGGTTAGTCACAGGAAAATGCATTTTTTAAAGATCAGCGACTGCTTGTCCAGTATTTACCCTAACTGATAACAGCTTACCAGGGATTTTTCACCATCTGTTACCTGATCATCTGAGGAATCAAATCCTGGACTTTCTTCACAGCAAGAGTGCTCTCCATTGCAAAGCTCCATACTCTCAAAGATTCAAGGATATTTCTCATTAATAAAAAAAAAAGATATTTTGCATACGTTGGTTTTTGCACAAAAATTGTAAAACTGCATTTTGCCTGCAGTGCAGTCTGAAAATTTAGTACATTGTTAAGCCATAAATAAAAAGTACGTTTCCTACGCACTACAGTTAAGGACTTATTGAAATTTCCAGGGAAAGTTCTTCCGTGCCTGGGACAACCAGAAATTATTAACAGCTCACCGTTCAGAAGGCTGCAGAGGCCCAGAAGCAATTTTAAAACATCCTGACTATAAGAAGAAACTGCTGAAAATGTAAGTTAATAGCTTCCAAAACGTAATACACCAGGTGATACAATATAATCAGAATTTTTAGCTTGAGCAACAAGATCACATGTTGAGAAAGATGCTATTCTTGTGTTCAAGGCAAATAAATTATAGTTTGACAATCCAAAGTGGATGAAACTAGGAATTCAAATTGCTGTAGGTGAATTTTCCCTTCATCCATCGTCATTGTATAATGCAAGGTTTGTAATGAATGTTAGGGCAGGGCAGACAGAATGACACAATTTGTTTAAACTATGACCTGCTGTATGTAGACAAACTTTCCATTTCATTGCACCTCATTCTAAGGTCCTTCCTGCACTTATTCAGTAATCTGAATCAAGCAAAAAACAGCCATCATTGAAAGAGGTAGGCAAGCTTATGGTAAGAAAACAAAGAACAAGAGGAAAATTATTAAAACCTTTTCAGGCCGAAGAAAGACCTCTTCCTTTGAAGCTCCTTTCCCTGCCTGTACTGTCAACCTGAAGCAGCCATTCTGGGACAACAACTTCTCACATCTGTGACACTCCCTAAGTCACATGTGTTCCCTGGGTGATGCCAAAGAGCAATCACTACAAGGCTACCATCTAAAATTTCAATGGGGCGGCTACCGCAACCAGTACAAATGGTATCCTCAGCACTGGAGACCTCCACGCAACTACCCACAGAGCTACCAAAACAATCAAGAAGATAAGGAGAACCAGGGTGATGAGGTCTAGGGACCGACACAACTTCAACAACCAGTGCAGACACCCTGATACAGAACAAGATTTAGGCATCCACATTGTGTCTCTCCTTAGATCACATTTGCTGCTGTCCAGCCCACTTAATGCCGAACCAAACTAATCAGATTAAGGGCAATAAATTCAGAAAAGGTGTAAAAGACACAAAGTGTAATTCTTAGCTCAGCATTATGTGTTTGGATCAGCAACTGTGATTTTTCATCCTTCTCTTCATCCACCACTTGCAACAGTCATTCCTAGTTTAGCACTGGTGGTTTTCTGGAAGCAAAAAATATGACTCTAGGTGATTTTGCACTGGCTGGTATACCAGACCAGAAAGTGTATGAGGAGACTCCCTTCTACATGCTGTTACAGCCTTAGACAGCACCAGCATGTAGAAAGCAGGCTCCTAGTTCACTTGCTAGTCTGGTACACCAGCAAGTGTGAAACAGTCCTGTTTCAGATTCACTGCTAAGTCAGGGCTTGTGCTTCCTTTCCTCCCAGTGTATCAAACAACTGAATGCTATGATATAATCTAGTCTGCAAATTCCTCCAAAATTAGAATCAGAAGTGGGTTAACAGTTCAGCTAGAGTTAAACTAACTGAACTCAGACAGAGCTGGGGGAATCAGAATAATATTCAAAATCAGTCAATGATACAAAGAGATAATATGAGATAAACTGAGGGACGTAAAGATGATGCAAATGGTTATAAAAGGAAGTTCAGTTTGGCTGTGGAAATCAAGCTCCATTTGTAGCCATGTATGGCTTGCCTACATCAGCAAGTAATACACTGAGCCTTTGCACACTTTGACTTCCCCGAGAAAACGTCCCAGGGAAGTGAAGGTCTAGAACAGGTTGGGTGCTTGCACTTCAAGATGCTCAAACCATTCACAACTTAGCAGGTGTTGAACTAGGTACCAGCTAAGTGTGAACTGCCTCCATTAAGGAGGCAATTGCATTGCCATGGCAATGGTACCAGCATGCACCTGCAGTTCTGTTGCCACGGTGACCAGACAACGCAGTGCACAACCATGCCTGTGCTGCTGGTCACAAGCTGCATGCAAACCTCTTTCACTTGGAAGAGGCACAGATGGAGCATACACCAGTGCTGCCACTGGTATAGTAAAAACTCCTCTATCGTTATACACAACGGGGCAACTCAGGGATGTTCAGAGCAGACTTATGGTATAGAAACAGCTCTGCATAATGCCGTATGCTCTGTCTGGAAGGAGCATAGCCGGAGTTCCCCAGGATGGTAAGCGCAAATTGCCTACTGGCCCAAGGTGTGTGCACAGCCACATGATTTACACATGCAGCAATAGCATGACTGCTTATGGGTTAAGATCTACAGCAATGCATAAATGCAGACTGAACCCTCATGTTGACCCAAGTAACTACTAGTGCTAAGCATCACTGAATACATTATAAAATTGTTTTAAAACCAGTTTGATGACTAATTTTTCTGGTAACTCGGAACTGAGAAGCTATTCTCTCCTAACCAAAGTTTCTTTGCCACTGAATGAGCCCCTGGGGCAACAGCTATGCTGACACAAGACCAGAGTGCTGCACCAAAGTAATGCTGCAGCTTCACTAGCCACAGCAACCACTGCCAGATGTTGCATGGAATTGAGAAAAGTGAAGATGACTTATGATTGATCTAAATTCTCCATGACAGAATCCCACAAGCTTTTATTTCCAGGCAGCCCACCCCTTAACAGTTGGTAGCAGGATTTTATAACACAACTGAAATTGATAACTGAATATTCAGCAAGACCGTCTGGTACTGTTAAATTGCTTCTGATGAGATCTCTGCATAAAATGGAATCACAACACCAATAAGCAGCCAATGAGAAAATATCTTGTCAATGTCTTAATTATGTTGACACTGACAGGAAGTAACTAAAATCCCCAAATAAAGAGGTATGGTCAAAATGCTTAGCAAAATAGAGAAAATGTACCAAATCTACCCCTAAAGAATGCATCCAATACCATAAGCCTTACAACAAGTAAATTCAAAATGAAATTTGCTAACCAGACAACAATTTGCAGACAAGACAATGAAAATGCTACTGCAGGAACTACTTTTTGGCTTTTCTTGTGATGTATATGGAAAAACCTCCAAGTTTCTGGGTACAAAACTCTTGACATTTCTAAAACTACATTTAGAATACATCAATATGCATTTAAAAACACTGTTAAAATGTCACTCTGTTTTGAACCCAATGACCTTTGACCTGCCTGTGGAGGTATGTCAAAATCCACTTTCCCAGGGAGTTGGTTCATTTTAGCTAGCACTTTCACATTTATTCAAATAACTCATAACAGTAATGTATGGGGTTTCGAAAGGGGCAGCGTACTCTTTTCTTCCTGTTTAATCTTTTGTGAAATGACAGGGAGGGATACCTTATATTTTAATGCATAAATGGCACCTAGGAATTACTTGCAAGGAAGCTCCAGGAAAGAGATAAAGTGGTTTGTACATTCCACACACACACAAAAAAAAATGCATATAGACCACTGCTTGTATGACCACTGCATTTCATAAAACCAGTTAAATACAATAAAAAGAAAGAACACTGACTCTATATGCAAGGAAAGAGATCTGTCTTGCATTCATTCAATACCCATCAATACATCCCTCACTATGCATGGTCACGAACAGGTCACTTCTCAAACAGACACAAGTTTTTGAGAGACCTACTGTATGTTGACATCATGGCTGGATCAAGGGGGTAGATGATCAAGGTATCAGCCTACAAGGAACACTAAAATACCACTGAAGGAAAACTGCAACCGCTTCCCAGTGTACCCTCCCTGCCACTCAGGCAAGTGATGAGGAGATGGGCATAGAGTGCTGCTCTCACCCTGTTTAAAGCCTTTCCTTTCATCACCAAAAAAAAAAAAAAAAACTTGGTTGCCTGATTTATGGAAAGGAAAGGAAAGGATGAGAGGAAGAGCTACAACTACTGGGATCCCGGCACTTCCCTGTCGTCATGAGTGTTGCTCCTTGCTATGTGGTACCTGAATCAGAGCTGCAAAGAAATGAGAGAGCCCTTGCATTTATTACTTCTAAATATTCTGCTGCTAGGCAAGGAAGGTAGGCAGAGTTTGATATGAGCGGAGCTCCTGTTTTTGCCACAGGAGTCACAAATCAGCTCAGGTACAAAGCTAGACATCAGTAGCTGCATGCAAATGTCCCCTCTAAATGCTCCCCTTTTTTTGCACAGTGCAAAAATGTTCCCTCAAAAGTAAATACCAATGATATCCAGGGGCTTTCCATTGTTTGGAGTACTAGAGTCCAGAGGATTCAGTCCTAAGCAGAGCTTTCCTCCTGCCACAGCTGTGAGACTGAGGCTGTATTCAGGCATAACAAAAGGGGCACCACAGGGGCCCCTTAGGCTGTGTGGCTGTCATGTTCCCAAGCCTTCTCTAATTGAGGTTATCAAGCACAGGACGTTCAGGAGAGGGGAGGGACAGAATGGTGTGTGAACAATCCCACCTCGAAGCCTTCTTTGAGGTGCTTCAGAAACACCTCAGAGATGCTCCCCCTTCTAGCTGGGACAAATGCACAAAGTCCACCCTAAACCAAGGGCCAGCAAGGCCACCTGTCCATCTCTTGACTCTCAGCTCTGCCTCCTTCCCTTCCAAGCTGCTACCTGAAGAACCTCCAAGCATAGCAGCAACAGTCAAACACCTCCAGGGGAAGAAATTACGAGCCTGCTATGGGTGCCTACATGTCTCATCTGCCGCAAGTTGATGCAACACAATTAAACTAGCAAAACACAACCACAGACGACAGATTTAAGAAATGCCACAGAATTCCACCAGAAGCTGGCAAGAACTGAATATAGTCTTCCACTCTTCTGAGCCTGCACTCTGACTTTTCTAAAGCAACTTTACAAACTCTATACACACTTCGCGGAATACACAGACATTTTACGTAAGTCAGCTCTATAAAGTATACATAGAACTGGGCATGCTGTTTGCTCAAGAAAATCCCTATACTGTTTCCATAAATGGAGTGCCACATTAAAGTCACAGCACTCGGGCACCTAGCATTAATACTATGCGATAACAAGAAGTGCATCAGTTGAAAGAGTAGATACAACATAAAATAACAGCACCTAGCTAGTCTGAACTACCAATAAACTACGGTAACTAAAAAAGGACTGGGGGCAAGGACTGAGTGGATATTGGTATGTGTCTATTTAAAGCAGGCTCTAAAAGACAGAAACAGCAATGCACATTTTCTGCAGTGCATGCCAGCGCTTTATACCATTTTACAGGGTTTATCTGCCAGTTTTTAAATTCTTCCCAAGACATTCAGTGAACTGAACTTAAACAAACTATTCCCATCAACTTACAAATAAAAATGAAAATTCCTTCATGGTGCGTATTTAAATATGCTTATTTGATTCTGCGCTAGCCACGCTAGAAGCCTCCCCTCCAGGCAAGACCTCCCATAGACCATTCCAGTAAGCTTGCTGGTCTGCTACGAATGCCAGTGTGGAATCGCCCCTATATTAATTCTAATATTAATTCCCCTAAGCCAGTGGTTCTCAACCAGGGGGTCGGGACCCCTTTGGGGGTCGAATTACCCTTTCAGAGGGGTCGTGACGAGCCTCCCGCTGCCCTTCCCTCCCACCTCCCAGCTGCTCTGCCCCCATGGTTGGGGGTCCCCACAACATGAGGAACTCCATTAAGGGGTTGCAGCATTAGGAAGATTGAGAACTGCTGCCCTAAGCACTGGGAAGCTGAAGAAAAATTCCTCATTACCTGCAAACTGTATGAACTGTCTTTTCTTACAGGGTCAGATTTTAGCCCAGGGCTTGACCACATTTACAGTCTTGTTGTGCCATTTTTAGGTTTGTGAACACTGCACAAGCTGTTTCTTCCTATCACCAAAATGGCCGCAAGCTATTTCACCTGGCCCAGAGAAGTCAGCCTCAGTCGTGGAAGTGTGTGCACAGGGAACTGTTAAGAAGCCACACAAACTTTAAGCAATCAGTGTGCATATGTCAGAAAGGTAAACAGACAGCAAGAGGCTCAGGAAACAACTCGTCTTCCATGTCTGCATAAAAAGACATTTGCTAACATGGCCATGTGATCCAGCCTCCCCAGCCCCCAAGGGCAGGTTTCTTGCTCAGTGGCTTCACCACTGCCTTCTTCTGGGCAGATGTGGGACTTGGACCTGGGGACAAACCCCCCTACATTCCTAGAACAGTTTCAAGGATTGAACTTCTGGCTTGTTACATCTTTATAAAAGGTAAAGAAGGAGCTTCACAGGCAAAAGAGCTGGTAATCACGGGTGTGTGTCACTTTGATGCAAATATAAAACCTACTCTGCAGTTAGTGACTTACAAAGAGACATTCCTATTTACAAGTGTAATCCATCATTTTCATAACTCAACATTGCTTAGTTTCCTTAAGCTAAATTCAAGGTTTTTGGAAACTGGTAAGGAATGAAATAAGATAAATACTTCAATGTGATTTTACTGCAAAATTGTGTTTGCTACTTATATCTAGAGATGTAAACAGAAACAGAACATTACTAAACTATATGATGATGACTGCTAAAGCAAGTTATTGTTAAAAGCTGGAAGCATCATAACTTGCTTAACTTGAAACAATGGTACCATAAATTGCAGGAGTATGCAGTTCTTGAGTCTATTATATCAAGCTCATTGAATGGGACAAATTCTAAGTGCAATTATCAAGAGATACGGCTTCCTTTAGTTTCCTCATTATACAGCATAGACAAAACCTTATTACCTTCTTTGCATATTTGGTCGCTTTTGCTGGATTAATTATCTAGGGTAAAATATAGTAAGAAGCTAGTTTATGCAACCTCCAGACCAGATGTTCTGGTTTTTGATCTTTATACTGTCCTGTATTGATTCAGACATGTTCTAAACACATATTTCTTAATAAAAAATAAATTCAACATCAACTTAAAAGTATTTTAAGTTTTTATTTTAAAAAAAACATTGAAGCTAAACTAGGTAGCTCATTCCTGTGTAGGCAAGTTCTGCTAAATCTGAAAGGTGTACTCACAAAAACACACGTGTGGATACAATAAAATCTGCAATCCATTTAATTGCATTGTATATAAAAGTTAAAAAGAAAACAAAGCACCTAGAGAAATCACAGCAGCTTCTACTTTTTTTCTTTTTCAAGAAGTCCCCTCCCCTCCCACGATGCCCGGACTTGTCACAGGACAAAGTATTAATCACATCAGGGGAGTTTTCCAAGTTTGCAGGGGAGGGGAGAAGGGAGCAGAAACACCGATAGTTTCCAAACCCGCGCTTGGATCCCAGAGAAAATCGAAGTGCCAAAGAGAAACCAACCACCTGAGATTCAGGGAGACAGAGGCGGGCAAGCATCGCCCCCTGCTCACCAGACTGAGGAAAGGGGAATTCTTACATAAGCAAACCTACGTAGAATGGGCCTTTCCTCTTGCACACAGGAGAGGAACCTCCCAGGCAATAGTGAAGACTCCAAAGTCTCTCCCACTATGGGCCATAAGCAAAAGGAAGCCAGGGGGCCCCTGGCACTTGGACTCTCCTCGCTTTTAACGGAGCTTTATTGCCACTTAGCTAAACCTGGAGGCGGCTGATGAGGCTGATTAGCAACCTACGTGGCTTCCCCTCGTTTTTTCCTTGTAGCCCCAGGCATCCCTCCCTCCCAGCACGTCGAGCGGCCTCCTTTCGAAGCCTCTTAGGGAAGCTCCTCACTCGAAGCCACCCAGCCCAACCCCAAGGTCACGGCCACCACCACCACCACCACCTTCCCCTCCCTTCAGCCGCGGGACAAAGGGAGCAGCCTCGACGGCAGGCAGGCAGGCAGGCCGGCCGAGAAGCCAGTCCCGCGGCGCAACTTCTCTCCATCTCCCCGCCGCGGCCGGCGCCGAGGACTCGCCTTCGCCCCTATGGAGCCCTTCCCTTAATCCCCCCCGAGCACTTCCGCGGAGCTCCCGCCGCCGCCCCGCGCCTCCCTTCGGCCTCCCGGGAGCTGAGCCGCGTTTGAACTCTAATAACCCCTCCGCGAAGCTCCCTCGCAGGCAGGCAGGCAGGCAGGCAGCACAAGCCGTCCATCGCTGCTGCTGCTGCCGCCGGGAAAGAACGAGGGGGCTTCCCACAGCGCCGCTGCTCTTGGGTGGGTAAGACGAGGCGCCTCCGTAACTCCCCTCTGAGGTGGGCGGAACGGGGAGGAAGAAGAAGAAGATGAAGAAGAAGAGAAGCGGCAGCAGAAGCAAATGGACGGGAGAAGGAAGGGACAGAGGCGCCCGAGCAGCAGGCTTTGCGGAGCCCCCGCCGGGTTTAGATGGAGCGAAGCAGCAGGCGGACGCGCGAAGGGGGCCGGCAGAGGATGACGGCGGAGGCCCCGCTGGCCAGAGGGAGGGAACGAAAGGCCCCAGAGGGGGCGGCGGCGGCCCGGCGGCGGCGGCAGGGGTTAGCGGTTTAGGCGCTGCTGCCATCAGACGGGGAGGCTGGTAGGCAGGCAGGCAGGCAGGCAGGCGGAGGCCCCAGAGGGGGACACGCAGGAAACCCCCGGGAAAAAGGGGCGTCGGGGAGGGGCGGGGAGGGGAGAAGGCGGCGTGGGGGCGGGAAGGAAAAGCCCGCAGGGAGGAGGGTCGGGCAGGCGGCGGCATCACCTGGACTGGCTGCTGCGATCCGTCCGTCTCCAGCCCGCCCAGCCCGGCGGGGAGGGCGACGGTGCTGGCTCCACTGGCTCCTGCTCTGTCTTTCCTCGCTTGCCTTCCCCTCCGCCGCCTCCTCGAGGCTCCTACATCAGCTGCCGCGGCTGCATGCTCGGCCTGCGCTGGCTTCGCGGCAACCGGCTGGCTTTCCCCCCAAGCAACATGGTCGTCGGCGGCGGCGCTGCTGCTGCTGCTGCTGCTGCTGGAGTCGTCTCGGTCGGAGCCTCCGCCAGCTCGTCTGGCCCGGTTAACAGGCGGCCATGGCCTTCCTTCCTTCCTCCCTCCCTCCCTCGCTCGCTCGCTCGTTCACTCGCGCCTCCGGCCACCAAATGCGAGCACGGCAGCAGCCAACCCGCGACGCCTCCTCCTCCGTGTGACTCGCTCGCTCTCTAGTCGTCGGTGGCGGCGGCGGCCAGCGAACGGCGCATGCGCTCGGCCCCTTCGAGGAGACAAAGTAGCAGGCTTGGGGTGGAGAGGTAGGAGGAGGGCGGCGGCAGCGGGAACGGCACGCCCTCTCCTGGGCAACGCGGGCATTACAGTCCGCTTTCCGCGCCAACAGCGCCTGAATAACAGCGAGCGTCTGGGGCCGCAGCCGAGCAGATCCACGCGTGCAGCCGCCCCTCCCCGAGGGGGCTGTTTAGGAAAGATCAGCCTGGTTCTGCTCATGGCCTTGCCTGCATCCAGCCCTTCAGTGTGAGCAGCCGGGCGCTTCAGCCGTTTTAAAGCCGCGCCTCACGGGGAGGACGCTGCTCCCGCCCCTGGCAAGTCCAACCGTCCCTCCCCCCCCGCGCGCGCGGCCGGTGCGGTCCTGGCTGGGCGCGTGCAGACGACTGTTAATACAGCGCGAGGCGCCCGGTTCGCTCCCCGCTTGCTGTTCCGGCGTGCAGGGACGCCGGTGCTAAAAACCTCGTTTATATTCAGCCCAGGGGAGGCCGCGAAGGGGACGAAGTGGCGAAGGGAAGGGAAGGCGCCTTTCCCTTCACATCTGGGCCTGTTGGCGACCCAGGAATGGGCATCTTGGCTCAGGGCGGGCTGGAAGATAGGAAGCCAAGGAGTAAAGGCTGAAAGCGAGTTGAGGCAACTTCTTAAAACGAAGCGTCTACGGAAAAGAATTGGTTTTTTTTTAACGTCTCCCTCTCCTCTAATTTATTTATTTATTTACATTTCTATCCCGCCCCATGCCCGAAGGTTTCTGGACGGGTAACCATGAATTAAACACCAGATTAAAAACGAGATACAATGTAAAACAAGAAACATTAAAATAAGGTACAAATTAAAACAAGATACACAATTAAAAACACCTTA
>MTQE01000401.1:18474811-18493882 GCA_014337955.1 Aspidoscelis marmoratus
TAAGGTTTAATCCAGCTTCAGTCCACTTTCAGAGCAAGAGAACATATCAGTAAGGTGACCGGTAGTTTTCTTTCCAAATCATCTATCCCGAAGGTGAATTTTCTGAGAAAACAGCTTGTCACTTTGCTGATGCATTCTCTCGCTCTGAAAGTGGACTGAAGCTGGATTAGACATTAAGTGTGACCACAGCCCAAGCCTCGGATACTAACAACACTTTAGCAACATACGAAGCTATTAAGAGCTCACAGCAAGAAGGAATTATAGTAAGATCTCCCCACTAAATCTGAGTTTTGAGGGGTGAAAGCTTTTCTCTTTGCTTCTCTTTGACAGATGCATCAATGGCTACTGGAATGAATGCCTAGGTACATCTTTCAGGCTTGAGGGGAAGCAGGACGCTTTTAAGGTCATTTGCTGGGATTCAAGAGAAGGAGAAGGTTTGTCCTTGTCTCTGCTTGAGATGCCCATGAGCATTTGGTGGGCCACTGTGTGCGACGGGATGCTGGACTAGATGGGCTGTGGCCTGATCCAGCAGGGCTTCTATGTTCTTATGTTCTGGTTTTAGACTATTCCACCACCTAGGGCAGTGATGACCAACCTATGACACGCGTGTCACAGGTGACACACCAAGCCCTTTTGGGTGACACACATGATCACCCTGGCACCTGGGCATGTAATGCTTGTTTGTTCTTGAAGTGTACGAAATACCAACTTTCAATTGAAGATTTAGCAAACGAAATTCAGCAACAAAAGCCACTAATGTAAAGAATTGTTTTGCTTTTAATAAAATACATATATCAAAAATATAACTTTTTTACTAGAGCTACAAATATTACAAAATTATGGATATTTCAAGATGTGACACAGCACCTGAGTTTAGCTAGGTTTTCTTGCGAATTTTGACACACTGAGCTCAAAAGGTTAGCCATCACTGGCCTAGGGGCCACCACCGAGAAGGCCCTCTCTCAGCTGCCGGCCCCTTTTGCTGCTGCGGGTGGTGGGACACCCAGGAGGGCCTCCCCTCCAGATCTTCAGGCACAGGCAGGTCGGCATGTGAGTAGACGTCCCTTCAGGTATTTGGCGCCCAAGTCATTTAGGGTCTTCTAAGTTAACACCTTGAATTGGGGTCGGTAGCGAATCGGCATCCAGCGCAGCTCTTTTAAGACCGGCGTGATGTCCCTCCGGCCAGCAGCCGCGGCCACTTTCTCTTCGGGCGACCTTTAGATCAGAGATTTTGTGCAACGTGAACTCGGAAACCACATATGTCGTCAAGGCGATGACTCCTCGTTCAGTTTTACTTAGCTCTGTGGTTTTTTAGCGGCGGCGGCGGCTCGCAACCTCCCCCCCCCTCCTTCCTGCGTCCCGCCGCCCGCCGGTACTTCGCTAAGTACTTCCGGTTCGCGCGTGCCTCTCGTCTCTTGGCTGGGCGATCCGCTTCTGGTTCCGATCTGGCTGGTTCGTGGGGCGCTCGCGTGGGGTGAGATGGGGCCGCCGCTGCCGCTTGTCTTCCTTTGGCTGCGGTTGCCGGAGGGAGAGCGAGGGGCGCCTTCCTTCCTTCCTTCCTTCCTTCCTTCGACCGACGTCGCTAAGGGCACCTGGGGGTGGAGGGATAACCAAGGGGCTTCCCCACCAGTCGCCCCCCATACGTGGCTCGGGGAAGGGGCGAAGTCTGCTCCTGGGAAGCTTCTTTGTACCCGAGGAGGCTTCAGACTTCTCTGCCCCAGTAGTTGAGAACTAGTTGAACCCAGTAGGCTTTCCCCCCAGTACAGAGGATTTGGTCTCCAGTCGTGGGCAGCCTCTGGTTGACCCTGTGCAGCTTTCTTAGCAGAGATTCACCAAGTGTTTTGCCATTTCCCAGTGCTTGGGAGAGGCCGGGCTCGAACCAGCAACCCTCTGCTTCCCAGGCAGTTTTGCATTACTGCTGGAGCTTCGACCACTCCTGCAGATACACGATTAATACATAGAATTGGACCAGAACTGTGGTCCTCTGCAAAGCCTTGATGGGTGTGTAGCCTCCTTTGGCAGAGGAGGTTGCATGTCTCAGGAAGAGGGCTGCTGGAAGTCTGTGAACACAGCCAAGTGTTCCTTGTGCCCTGCTTGGGGTTGCCTGCAGCCTCAACACATTGGTCTGGTTGCCTGTACACTGTCTGTATACAGTATTATCAATGTGTTGCTTTAAAAACTTCATTCAGTGCTACCCCAGACCAATAAAAATCGTCTGGCTCTCATTTTCCTGGGAATACCTCACTTACTGTTAAGGCTGTTAGGCGGGATATTTGATGTGCCCTGAAGCTGAGTACCATATCTTTTGTCAAGCGGTTATAAAGCTGATAGTATCTTTCTGACTAGCACTATACTGGAAATATGATTAAGTTGTAATTTCTACATGCATCCTCTTGGTCTCTGCTTTCGTACACTGGCTGGGATATGCTCACCAGTGACAAGAAAGCAACTCAGCCACCACCTTAGAGGTGGTAGCATGTGGCCCTTGTGTTGTCATCCTATCTCTAATCCATCTTTTCTAGTCTAGAATGTTTTTTAACTGTGTGTAATCACAGCTCTGGTTTAGGGAGTCTGACTGGTTATGGTGTAGCTTATGAGGACTTTAAAGTGCAGACAACCTCAGCCACTACATAAGCCCTCCTAAACTTTTATTTCAGGGCTTGTATTATCAGCAGAAGTCATTGGCCCCTTCTGATGAAGTTTGAATTGTTGGCAATCCTTGATATAAATTGTGTGCTGAAATTAAAACATATGAAACTCTCAAGAGATTAAAGGTTTAAAATGAGACAGAATCCACCTTCATTTTCTGAAATAAATAAATATGGGGAACTTACTGTGACTGTGCTTAGTCTATGTGATTTGCTGTGACCTTTGAGTAGGTTATTATGAACATGAGCAGATGCCCCTTAGAAAGTACCTAGTTTTGTTGACCACATGTCTTTTCTTTCAATTATTTGATACCTCCTCTTTCAAATATATCACAGATATGGCTACTGAGTTCTTAAGTACGTAATAGTAGTGCTGCAAGTTTTCTAAATAGATTTTAAAATGTGTTATATTTGACAATGCTTCTTGTTTTTCTTCTAGGTGTTCTATGAACATATGTTATAAATATGGCTGTCTCTCTTATTATAAAATGGGGTGGGCAGGAGTTTCTGATAACAACATTGTCAGAAGAAGATACAGTACTGGATCTCAAGCAGTCTCTTAAAGGGCTTACTGGAGTGCTGCCAGAGCGTCAAAAGCTTCTTGGGCTTAAAATAAAAGGTAGTTCTTAATCCATTCCTCTTTCTTCTTTCATTGGCCAGTGTAGTTGAGGCATAATTACAAGGAAAAAGCCTTTTGTTCCTCTTACACTGGTACCAGTCATTAGTTTGTCTGATTCTGTGCAACCTTCAAGCATTTTACTTATATCTTACACAGCAAGTAGGCAGACTTCAATGTAGGCTGACTTCACCTTGTGAGGTTTGGAGTTTTTTTTTTTAATAAAAATATTAGAATGGTCTTCCTAATTTTTAACAGAGGCTCACAAAGCCGGCATGGTTAATGATATGCCAAACTAGTCTGAAAAGTTAAAAAAATCCACTAGAGTAGAGCTAGCTGTTCATCTGAAGTATAAACATGGGCAAACTGATCCCCCTTTTAAGGCTGGAGACCAGAAAAAGATGAGGTTTTTTCACTGAATTAAGAATAAAAGAAAAATAAATTTTATCAGGGAGTAGTGAGTTATTAAGGGTATAATTGCATACCTATCTACTCAGAAATAACCTGAACTGAGGTCAACTGGAATTATTTCCAGGAGAGTTTGTAGTGAATTTCAGACTAAAGTAATATGCTACCAATGTTGGCTACAGCTACAATGAATATTAAACAATCACAGTGGAAGTTGCTCATTTTCATTGAGGAAACTGTAATCTGTTTGTATTGCAGGGAAACCAGCAGACAATGATGTTAAGCTTGGATCACTAAAATTGAAACCAAATACTAAAATTATGATGATGGGGACTCGTGAGGAAAGCTTGGTAAAATGTGTTTTTATTCTACATACAAGTCTAATGGTTTTAGGAGGGGGGAAATAGCAAACTATAATTGCACAGAAGTTACTCTACAGGTCTGCATATATATTTTCAAAGTTCTGAGTTGCAACAAAACTTGGAAAAAAATGTGCCATCCTAAATTTCTCTCAGGATGAGAGAAAGCAAATCTGGCTTTTGACATTGCCGCCTCCATGCTGATGGAAGAGTTTTTTCTTCTCTTCGAGTGTACAAATCTCTGCACCCAAAGGGAAAGCAAAAGCTGGATTTACCTTACAGGTGACAGTCTCTTACTACTTTTAGAAGGGCTTTACATTCTTTTGAGTGCAGTGGATGGAAGGAATCGAATGGAAAAGGCTAAACTGGGTTTCAGCTTACAGAAAGTGATCTCTTGCGACGTGAAGCTAAAAGAAAGACTTTCTCCCTTTTTTGTTGTAGAGACCCCTGCACTTGAAAGGATGACAAAATTGGTGTTTACTTTAGAGACAGCAGGAGATTGGCACCTCTCTTTGGGTGCATCAAAAGGGAAGGAAAGCTAATTTTGCATATGAGAGGGAGAAATGGTAGGCTCTAATGTAAGCAGTGGGCTTTTATCTCCCTTTTTGAGTGCAGCTGTTTTGCTTCCATTTGGTTAGAGTTCAGAATCACAGCTCTGATGGTAAAAAGACCTGAGAGTCAGCAATTTGTCAGTTTGGGGGACAAACCACTTCCATATCTCTAGCAACAAAACTGCATAAAGGTGCCCATGGATGTGCCCATGCAGTCAATCAGGATCTGGTCATGATTCAGAGGTAACTAAAAACAATAATAAGTGAAAGCTCTACTCAAAAAATCTCCTTTTATGCTGACCTCTTGCAGTCCTCGATCCTTCTGCAAACTTCTGTCTGTTAAGGGGTCCCAATTCTGAACTTGAAAAGGAGCAGAAAACAGCTTTGTTTCCTCTACTGGGGCAGGATCAGAAACCCTAGCTAAAGTGGGAAGACTACTTTTCTCCTTATTTAGGTAATAAGGTTTATTTCACAAAGGGGGAAATAGCTCCAACAATTAGCTGTAATGGGAATGGTGCTCCTCAAAATTAGGTGATGTCTTCCTTTTTGGGGTGGTGGAGCTGTCCTTCCCTCCCCTGACAGACAGCTGACTACTAGTGGAGGCTGAGACAGAAATCTGCAAAGAATAGTCTGCGGCTGTTTTGTTGGCACTTGGAAGATTCCAACGAAATAGGATGCAAGTTTGTGCCAAACTCAGAAGAAGTGTGTTCTGTTCTGAGTTCCAGACATTGAGAATACCCTGTTTTAAATGCAAAACATCCCAGTTCAGAATTTGCAGATACCTAACGAGATGTCGAGAAGAATTACCTAAAGGAACACCTCATCCTATGTAGACCTTCCCTGTCAGTTAAGATAGAGGCCCTCTTTCTAGTGTCACCTCTATCAACAGTCAAAGATGCATGGAATGTGGGAGTTGCTGCAGTACAAGCTCCCCTCTGAGGTTTGTCTAACCCAGTGGTTCTCAACCTGGGGGTCGGGACCCCTTTGGGGGTCGAACTACCCTTTCAGAGGGGTCGCGATGAGTCTCCCACCGCCTTTCCCTCCCACCTCCCAGCTGCTCTGCCCCCGTGGTTGGGGGTCTCCACAACATGAGGAACTCCATTAAGGGGTCGCAGCACTAGGAAGGTTGAGAACCACTGTTCACTCTATGTATTAAGATATATTGTGAAGACATACCTCTTTACTCTCTCCTTTTAGGCAGCTATTTGTTGTTTTAGTAAATTCATTTTTATGCATTTTTTAGTATTGGTTTTAATATAACCCTTCTCTGGAATCTATAGATGTAGGGTGGAACAGAAACAACATAAAACAAATGCAGATAGATGCATACATTTATTTATTTGTCCCATCTTTGCTATAGGAAGATGTCCTTGGTCCACCTCCTGATAATGAAGACGTTGTGAATGATTTTGATATTGAGGAAGAAGTTGTTGAAGTAGAGAATAGGTGAGTTACTGCTGCATTGAAAAAAAGAATTGACTGGCTTAAAGGAATGACAGCAACATGTCATTTATATTTGTTTTTAGGGAAGAGAATTTACTAAAAATCTCACGTAGAGTTAAGGAGTACAAAGTTGAGATACTGAATCCTCCACGAGAGGGGAAGAAATTATTGGTTCTGGATGTTGATTACACTCTGTTTGGTAAGTGATCTGTGATTTTTCAAAAATATTACTTGACTTTCTGATTTGGCTGTGTGTCTGTGTATACTGTGTGTCGTGAACAGAAAAATATAGCCTTTGCAAACAAATGTGACTTTATCGGGCCATAAATTAAACACGAGGCATTTTAAAAAAGAATTCGAAAGATTTAAGCTGGGAAAGCACTATGATTGGTTTCCTCTGATTTGATACTTACTGTAATTAGTAGGGGTGTATGAAGAAGGCTTCTAATAGAGGGGGTCTTTGAAATGGCACACTCAGAAGCACTGCGCACAGATTTATGGATCTCCTTTGCAGTCCAAAACATGTTACACATTGGATTTGTTCTGCCCTAGTGTGCTTGAAATCAAAGAATAATTGATGACATGTTGCACCTTCAAAGGAGATTTTCAAACCTGCGTGTGGCTGTTTTGGTATAATGCTGGCCACTTGGGCTTACTGGAAATGGGACAACATTTTACAAGCTGGACTGAAAAACTAAAGATAAAGGGATTGCCATACTTGGCTTTCTGCAGGAGTTATTGGCTATAGTACATTTCACATCAAGTGGTATATATTTGTTCTAATTTCTGTGGTCCATTGTAAGTGGTAAATACCTATTGCTACCCTTCCAGAAACAGTATTTGCAGTTGTAAATGGGTTCAGTGCTCAGACTGAACTGTAGCAGTATTACAAACAAAAAGGATTGGCACAGTAATTTCATGATCTTTGATTTTTATATTTAATTTTATTGATTTACAGAATAGAATAGGTACACTGTAAGGGTAAATAGATAAGTTGACCTCCCGTCTTCTTCATGATGGCTGCCAGTTACCATTTAACATTCAACTCTTCCTGGCCATTTTTATTAATCTACTGATGAAAGTCTTTTAAGTTTCAGTCTTCAAAACCTATGGTTATTAAGTTGTTCTCTGTGTTTTGTAGAAAATTTCTTCACAATCAAATATCACAGAGTTGCCGAAAGTCTTCAAAGATATTTAGCCCGTGTGTTCCCTGACTAAAGTTTAGGGTGAAGCTGTCAGGGTTTTTTGAAAGATGAGGCAGTCCTGGGTATCCTGTGTCCAAATGATTTACAATCCTACCTAGAGATGCCAGGGATTGACTTGAAAGTCTAGAGTATTCTGTCTCTGTCACACTCCAGTTATTTTTGTTTTTTTAAAATTTAAGCCATTAGAATGAATTCTGTGACTTTTTCTTTCTTCCAGACCATAGATCATGTGCAGAGACTGGCATTGAATTAATGAGGCCATACCTTCATGAGTTCCTAACATCTGCATATGAAGACTATGATATTGTAATTTGGTGTAAGTTATTTGCTTTGTAAACTGAAAGCATTTCCATTAGGTAATCATTGTCATTTGCAATATGGGAATTTCCTTTGGAGATTCAGGCTGGAACATAAGAATGTAAAGAAATGCTTACTTAGGGTTTGTCTTGTCCAGCAGTCTACTCCCACAGTAACCAGCCAGCTGTATGGTGGAGTCTTCTAACAGGCCATGAACACACAGTGTCCTCTGCTTGTAGTCTCCCACCATCTGGCTTTTGAAGGCATGCTTCTTCTTACTCCCTTCAGGGCTAAAAGTAGTTGATACTCCTGACTTCAGTGAATTGGCCTAAGTCTTTTTAAGGCTGGTAGTCAACATCATATCTCATGATAGTGAATCCCAAAGTTTAAATGTGTGTTGTGGAAAAAAAGAATATATATTTTTGTCTATCCTGGTATGTTTCCAGGATTTAGCTTCATTAGGCTCTAGTATTTTGGGAAAGGAAGATCAATTTGTCCTTGGGGGTTTTTCCACTTACCTCCAATTATCCAGATCTAAGATGATCCGAATCTGTGAAATGGGTCCTGTAACTAATCTGGATTTAGTAGATCCGGATCTAAGGAGGTACCTGATGTGTCTCCATGGGTGCTCTAGCACCCAATAGCAATGGGTGCTAGGCATGCTCACAGCGGAAATGTTGGAGTACCCATGTGGCGATTCCAACTCTACCCACGTTGGGCCCGTCTGTCACCCCATGTTTTTTGGGGGAGGGGGAACGCACTGGGGTGTGTGTGTGTGTGGGGGGAACTCTGGAGTGGCTCCAGAGAATCTTCGAAGATTGCGGCAAATCGCTCTGAAGATTCTCAGGAGCTTGGCCAAAGCTCCATAGAAAGGCCCCGTAGAAATGGCCTAAGTTCTGCAGTCTGTGCCATTCTCTGGTGTTTTCTTCGGAGCCATCTTTGGAGATTAGGCACTCGCTTTGAAGCTTTGGGTTTCAGGGCACCCTCCCCCATGGGTGCATCCCCTGAACCCGCCCCTAGACCCCATTCCATGATTGTGGTGCAAATATGAACCGTATAATCTGGATTTCATGTCTGAAAACCGGATTGTTGACCCCTGTGGTAGGATCTACAGGAAATCTGGATTATAGCTCTTGAAGGACCCATTTTAATCTGGATTTCCCTAGTACAGGTGGAAACAAATGTGGCTCTAATGGGGTCTGCAGTGGAAACGGGGTCTTCCTGCTCTTGGCCTAATGGGTCCTTTATGGGTCCCTAATTGGTACTTAATGGGTACTTGGTGCTAGTGGAAAAAAAACCCTTGTCAACTTTGTGGACACCATTCATAATTTTACACACTTATTCAATCTCCTTTCACTCATCTCCTTTCTAGATTAAAAAGCCCCAGACACTGCAGTCTTTCTTTGTATGGAAACTCCTCCCGCCCCTTGATCATTTTGGTTGTCCTTCTCTGAACCTTCTCCAGCTCTGCTATATCCAAAATTGCACACAGTATTGCAAATGTGGTTAGATTTGTACTTTCTATTTCAATTTCATTTTTAAAAATTATACCTAACATCCTATTGACTTTTTGTATATCAGATGTGCACTATGTCACTGATTTTATTGAACTGTTTGCCATTACTTCAAGATCCCTTTCCTGGTCAGTCTTGGTCAGCTCAAGGAGTAGTTAGGATTTTTAGCTCCAGTGTGCATTGATTTATTAAATCGCTTTTGCCATTTTGATGCTCAGTTCTCCAGTGTGCAGAAATCCCAATTTGGTTCATCAGAAAACTCGACTATTCTGCTAGTCATGCTTGACTTTATTTATAAACATGTTAAGTGGCACGGGTCCTAGGACAGAACCTTGGGGGAACCTCACTTGTTACATCTCTCCATGATGAGAAACATCCATTTACTCCTATTCCCTGTTTCCTGTTCCTTAGCCAGTTGCTTTTCTATGTAGGGTCTATCCTTTTATTCTATAATATCAAACCTTTTTGGAAGTCTATGGAAGTAGTGTCTAATGGTGTCTACAGGATCCCCTTATCGACATGGGATTTGTTTTTAATTATTATTATATTTTCATTACAATTCAGAGCAGTACGTAAACAAATCTGTAAAACTATTACATCTGGCTGACAATATCTTGACTGTTAACGAAGTCTTATTTTTCCATGCATTTCCTCATCATTTGTAATACAGTCTTTCCAGGGAAATACTTACTTCTTACATTTGATACAACCTCAAGTAAGGGGTTTCCATACATCTTTGCATTTTTTAATTCCTTATCTGCATGTTTGTTAATACCCTCAAAAACTTCTAGAAGATTAAACAGACAGGACTTTCCCTTTCAGAAACCATGTTTGCTATTTATGCACATTGTCTGTGCCTCCAAATGTTTGGTTAATTTTATCTTTAATAATAACTTCCACTATCTTCTCAGGAATTAATATTAAGTTGGCAGGCTTATAATTTCCTGGGTCTTCCTTTGATCCTTAAAAAATTTTTAGAGGTATATTAGCCACTTTCCAGTCATCACCTACAGAAGCCAAGAGTAGCAACAAGTTTCATCTTCTTGTTAGGAGATCTGCAGTGTTAGATGACTCTTGGGCAGATGCTACCAGGGCCATAGCCTGGCAATTTGCTGATTTTTTAAGGATTAATTTGTCAATAAGGTCTTCCCTATACTTTTTCTCTGGGCACCACTATTTCCCTCAGTTTCACAGTCTTCCTTCCTGAATACAGGAGCTTAGGCTCAGGGATCTGTATTAAATTCTTCCAGAGTTCGAACCTTCTGTGAAATGCCTGAAAATGAACCTTTCTATAACATTAAACCCATCAAGGCAGCTGTCTATTTATTTTGACAGCAGTGATGAATAAACACCCTCTGTAGCAGCTTGATTAAAACACAGTGATGCAAGTAGCCAGGCTTATAAAGTAGGTTATGAATCCCTCTTGGCAGTAAGCATTGGCTGGAGTATAATGAGTTGCTTTAGGTGGTTCATATTTTGGGGAAAGTCTGATAGATCTGGAGTGGGGGGAGGAGCTTGCCCTTGTCAGTGTCAGGGCCACATGTCTTGCTGCTGTTGAATCTTCTCTTCAGTGACAGACAAAGCCTGCCGGGAGAAGCAAACTGCTTCTGATACCAACTGCTACGTTATTTGTTTGTCACTTCCCTTCTGTTTTTAAGCTTGTTTTTTTTCCCCCAGAACTAGATCTTATGTTGTGACAGTTTGAATAGCTGGTCAGAGTATTCCTTGCACTGATTGAGGTCTTTATTCTGTTAGCATTTCAGTGAAGTAAAACTTTGATAGTATTCTTATATTATTTTTAGTTAAGTAACCCACAAGGAGATGGTACAGGGTGCGAAATAAATGTAGACAAATATGCACACACACAAAAATGTACCATGCATGTACATGCATGTAGAGGGCTTAAATTTTGATTGCATTTCTAAATTAAATATTATGAGTTTTATGATCAACCTATGTATAATTCCTTTCTTTTTAAAAGATTGATTCTTGCTTTTTTCCTCCCAGCTGCTACTAATATGAAGTGGATTGAAGCAAAAATGAAGGTAAGCTGAATGTCAAGGATTGTGCATTTTTTCTTTTATAGAATTTAGACTAGTTTAGGAGCAGATCTGCTTCACTAAATCATGAATATCTTAACTCCAAACTCTACGGTAGGTGTTGAGTCAGCATGGTAAATACAGTGGCTTGGATCTAGCGTTCCCTCATGCACATGGCTTGTGAGATCTTCTCCCTGGCACATACTGTAGTAAGATGGAGCAGTTTATAATGTTTTTCTTTGGTCCCCCTGGAATTCTGCTCTGGCTGGCAGAGACAGTGGGCCAGATAGCACTGGGGGAAGAAAAAACTCTGGAAACTGTTGTCTTTTTTACTAGCAGAGGCTTGATTCTAACCTGGATCTGAACTTCTTTTGTTTATGACATCCACACTATAGAAAACTATTTCCCTCGGGGGCCTCAAGGAAAGTGATTTTATTTTTATTTCTGCCTTACAGTTTTAAATGTGCTCACTTGAGAGTAGTGACTTAAATCGAAGCTGATGTTGTTTTCCAAAGTTGCACATTTTTTGTTAAAACAAATCTTCAGGCATTTTGCAAGGGGGAAGAGAAAATGGGCCTCACTTTTGGTAATACCTGGTGTGTAGAAATGGGTTGTACATTTATTTTATTAAGTTGTTTGCATTTCTATTTTGCCCTTTACTCAGAGGTTTCTGGGTGGGCTCCAATAAAACCAATATAGCAATCAGAATTAAAATCCAGTCCCTTGAGGACTCCCACATATCTGAAGGCATAGGAAGCTGCCTTGGGAGTGAATCACATAGCACTGTGATTTAGTGGTGCAGAGAGAGTTTTGGAAACCTGCCTAAATGCTGAGCTGCTATTTAGTTAGTAAGTAAGTAAGTTTATTTATTAAAGCTATGCTGCTGCACATACTGAGTGTTCTGAAGGTGTGCAGACACAATCTGGCTCTTTGTTCACATGGTGAAGGAATCTGTGGATATGAATACAAACAAGAATGCAAGAGCTTCCTGATCCTGCTTGGATTAAATGAGCAGAATCTCTACAAGCTAGTTAAGTACTTCACAAAAAAATTCTACTAGGTCCCTTGTAGTTAGAGGTCTGAAGTTAGAAGAGAAGAGGCAAAAACTATAGAGTGTACTACTGTAGTCCAGTTTGGAAGTCATCAGAGCATGCATAACTGTGGCCAAATCATCTTTGTCCAGAAAGAGCCTTAGCTGTTGAACCACCCATAGGTAGGAATAGGCACTCTTGGCCACAGCCTCCACCTTGAGTGGACTTCACAACATATTTAGAGCTGCTTGGAATTGTGGTCCTTTGCAAGCTGAATACAAAATAACACTGTGGTGTGGCCTCAATAAGACAAATGCAACTCAGGACTGCATTGATTGGGAGTACAATTTAGGCTTGACACTATGGTTGTAGGATCTTGAAAGAAAATAACACAGAGAACTTTCCAATTTCAGATTTTTTTTTACCCCCAATGTATTTCTCAGTAGCCCACTCATGATTATTCTGTTAGTGCCAACTGTTTTGAATGCTGAAACATATTTTTAAGTTAAACTGTTTTGATGTCTGATGCTTTCTGAGCTTCATTAAGTGAACCCGAAAATAAACACAAAATACTGTATCTTCTGTTGGCTGCATCGACTAGCTACAGAAACTAGTCTGAAAAGCTTTCATTGCTTATTGTGCTATAATTCCTCCAACCTTTCCTGACCTCTTATTTTTTCTTGCCAGGAGAGCACATGGCCCAGAGGGCATCAGATCAAAAAGACATCATATCCATAAAGATTGTTTTATGTTTGCAGAATGCATTGTTTGCCAGCACACAGTCACTTTGAAGTCTGCTTTGCCTCATTGTTAATGCTGGTTTTAAATTGCAGGAGCTGGGAGTGAGCACCAATGCAAACTACAAAATAACCTTCATGCTGGATAGCGCTGCCATGATAACTGTGCACACTCCAAGGCGAGGATTAATTGATGTAAGACTTTCAGAAACTTCAGATGGATTGTTTTTCTTTCTTATTAAAAGCAGTAATATTTTTTTTTAAAAAAAGAAAGGAAATATGTAGAAATGAAGTCTGAAAGCACTGAATAGCCATCCAGGTTAAGCCCTGTCCTTCACTGCTCAAAAGATTAAAGTCTTCAGTCCTGACAAGTATATGGTACAGGCAAGAGTGTTGCATTTCTTTTCTTCAGCCACCTGAGAAATTCAGGTTTTCTTTGGCACAGCAAATCTGGTGGATCCTTTTTCTCTTCAGGGTTAGGAACATTCACCATCACAAGGTTCTAACATTTTTAACAATTGCAGGTCTCTTGAATTATTTTTTATTTGTCCCCTTGCTTTCCTCAGTGCTCTGCCTGGTACAATATACTCCTTTACCATCTCCAACTTCTAGTACCCTTTGGGTTCTATTTTTATTCCTCCCGTATTCTTTGAACAATAGTTTTTTAGCGTTTTTTTTGTAGGACACTTATTCCATTCTTTCTTTCACCCACTGTTCCCTCCTTCTGCCCCCCCTTCTCTGTCTTTCTCTAGCTCCCTCGTAAGCCAAAAGTCCTTTAGTTCTTTCACGCTTTCTCTTTTCCCTTCTACTCTCTGTTTTAATTGTGGTCTTTCTCTTGGCTCTTGTGTTCTGTTCCCATGTACAAGTGTCATCTCCTGCTTTGGCATACCCAGTGCTGTTATGCACACCGATATACTCACACCCAGATTTCCCCTATGTCCAACAGCCCTTTGGCCACACAAAGGAACTGTTGTGCCTTGTATCTCAGGGTTCATAGCGATAAGTTGTTTGAGGAGTTGCAGCTGTAGACAACTTAGACAAGTGCGCTGAGCCATGTACCACAAGACACGTGCAATTAGGTTTGCTTGATTAGCTTACAAGAGCCACTGAGCCTGTAGACAGAGAAAGTGTTTGCTCCCCCAGATTACCTCAGCCAAACTATTCTTGTGGCATGTCAGTAAGTTGTGCTGTAGAATTGTTGCTTGTTAGGATTGCTGTTGTGATGTTCCATGCATGAAGCATGCTGCGGAGGCAGAAGCGTTTTTGCTTGGGGCAACTCTCCCCTGTGTATACTTGGAATAATGTGACTTGGAGGGAAACTTATTGTTTCATACTGAGACTCCCTAAGACAGCGGTTCTCAACCTTTCTAATGCCGTGACCCCTTAATGGAGTTCCTCATGTTGTGGAGACCCCCAACCCTGGGGGCGGAGTAACTGGGAGGTGGGAGGGAAGGGCAGCAGGAGACATGTCGCGACCCCTCTGAAAGGGTAGTTCGACCCCCAAAGGGGTCCCGTCCCCCAGGCTGAGAACCACTGCCCTAAGATGTTTTTGAAGTGGCGGTTGGATACGACTTAGTGCTACCCAGTAACAACAAGATGCTTTAATGTTTTTGTTTGTATTATCACTTTCAAAAAATGAAAGTCGGTTGTTTTCTCTAGTAAACTAAGTTCTCATTTTTAACATAAGCAAAACTTTTAAGTGGCAACTTGAATAATTGTCCTACAAAAAACAAAACAAAAGGAAAATGACATTTGTCTCAGTTTCTCTACTAATACACACAGGAATGACTTCTAGTCGGGTCATTATTTTGTTCTCTGGAACCTATTTGTAAAATGGAAATATTTTGTTTTACGTAGCTGCTAGAGAGTGTAAAAGTTCAGCATACAAATAAGAAGGTTTGTAGGCTACATTGCTGCTAATTTCAAACCAAGCACAGATGTCTGTTACACATAAGAGCCCCAAATAATTAATGCTCATTTATGTTATGGTTAGTAATATTCAGTACAGTAGAAGTAGAGCATTTGTGAATAACTTCAGTAATCCCCTCTTTTAGACTTTTTCTTTTCAAATTTACTTCTGCAGGTGAAGCCTCTGGGAGTCATATGGGGGAAATTTTCAGAGTTTTACAGCAAGAAAAATACCATTATGTTTGATGACATTGGACGCAATTTCCTGATGAACCCACAAAATGGATTAAAGGTATGTTTCAGAACATGCCAACTGCCTAGACAAGAAAAAAAACTTAAGGAGTTTGAAACTTGGAAAATTTACCAAGAAAAACAGGACTTGCAGATTATATTCATATTGAAGCAGGTCTTTGAACTTTCTGTGCTTCTGGCTGTTGAGTGTCAGACAATTGTGGTTATACTGTGCCAGTTTCTGTGTGCCTCCCCGTCTTGGCACAGTCACGTGGGAAGCATAGATTCAGTCTGAAACCCTCAACAGGTAGGCATTTCCACTTTATTCTGAGGAAGGAAATGGTTTATGTGTATGAGAGAGAGAGGAGCGGGAGAGAGAAAGATATTAGAGTCTCAGGCAAATGGAATGTGATGCCATTTAATATAATTTATCTGGAGCTCCTTTGCCAGTAATGTACTGCCCCTGGTTTTCAAGGAACTTGTGTGCAGGGAAATCTGGATGGTAGCTGAAATATGGAAGGTAGAATCACAAGGCAAATATAAATGAAGATAGCAAATACAAACTCAGAGCAGATTAGTATGCCTTCTGTGTGGCAGTGGTAGATAGAAAAATGCAATACTTTGCAATAAATTGTCCTGCGTGCATTGAGCAAGGGGTAGGACTTGACCCTGGTCGTCCCTTCCAACTCTCATGCTTCTATGGTGCCGGTATAGGTCAGTGGGATCATGGTCACAAGATGGTGCCATGGCCCAGTCAGCTGCAGTTATCCAACACACTATGTGTCCTTAGTGTAAAAAAAGGAGCTGCTGTGGTGAATATTTTGATGAAGGAAGGAGAAATATCTTCCCTGTTCTCAAAAGATACAATTTCTGGATCGTACAATGCTGGAGAATTATATCAGTAAATGTTCTGTTTATTATCACCTCTTTTAGTGAGGTCTAAAGGTAGTGGCATAGTAGCCGCTAGAGAGTGTGAAAGTAGTGGATTATCCATATTCTTTTTCGTCTGTGGTCGGATGTGATTGCCGCATTGAAATGACCTTCCCTTCTTATATCAGGAAAGGGATAAAGGAGGTGCTGTCCTTGATATCTTGATAGTATTTGTGCAACTGTGATATCAGCCACTTAGGATATTAAAGGGAAGAGACCTAACTGAATGTATTGCAAATGGATCACATTTCTAGGGCTGGGATAAGGAATATGATGTTCTTCCAAACTGGCTTCCTAATTATGGAATCTTCTTGCCATAAGAGCTACAAGTGTCACTGTCTGTTATCACAGTCAAGATAGGGTGAAAAACTGGTTAAACAGTTTTTATACTGAGATCTGCTGTATAGGTTTTATAGCTGTTTACAAGAATAGTTGTACTTTATAGATTCATTTTATGGTTGAATTTACTTCCGTGTTTTGGATGTAGAGCAGGATATAAATATGAAGAAATCGGTAAGGATACTTGTGTTCTGTCCTTCCTACATAGAACTTCCAGTAGTATTTCATGCTTCACATCAAATTTGTCAGGTGGGTTAGACCTGGAAGAACATGATTTGCCCAAGGTACATGCTGAACTTCTAGACTAAGTAATTGTTTGTATCTTCTCTAATTGAAGTTCAGATCTTGTAGATGTTTCATGATACTAGTTTTTTGGCGTGCTCAAAATATCCATGATGGTCTTTGGAAATGGGCTATTTTTTGCACATGGAAGAAAGATGTTTTGCTTGAATTTGTAGTGATCAAGTTTTATTTCAATAAGTTAATCTCTAAATATTTATTGGAAGAGATTGAGGCAAAAAGAAGTAAAATAACATAGCATTACACTCATATTAACATTTATGTTGGATTTGGAATGTTCAGAACAATGCTAGTCAACTATGTACTGTATAGACATTTTATCTCACCTTATACCTGAAAGTGTCTGGGCAGGTTGCAACAGAAAAAAATAAACTGAAAGGAACCCTCTAAAAATAACAACAGTGCCTAACTGTTTCCTCGGTCAAAGGCCACATCTGAACAGATGTGTCTTTGCCAGCCTTCTAAATGTACATATTAAAGAGGCCTGGGACATCATAGTTTAGGGGCTACCATCTAGAAAGTCGGATCTTGAGTACCTACCCCTTTAGCTACTTAAAGTGGATGGTGCAATTCATGAGGACCTCAGTTGCAGATCTTAAGGCACAGGCAGGTTGATATGGAAGAAGGCATTCCTTTAGATATTTGGGACCTATGTCATTTAGAGCTTTATAGATTAAAATTAACACCTGAATTGGTTTTGGTAGTGAATTGGCAGCCAGTGCAACTCTTATAAGACTGGTGTCATGTGTTTCTAGCCAACAGCACAAGTTAACAGTTTTGCTGCTGCATTCTGCACTTCTAAATCTTCTGAACCATCTTCAAGGTAGCTCCATACAGAGTACATTTTATTAGTTCGGAGTGTGGATTACTGTGATCACATCATATCTGCCAAGAAAAGCCCATAGCTGATAAACCCGCCATAGTTGGAAGTAGGTAATCTTGCTTACACCTGCACCTGAACTTTGCAGAGTTTAAGAGCACACCCAGATTTCACACCTGTCCCCTTCAGGGCAATACAGATACCTTCCTCCTTAATGCACTGAGACCCTGTGACACACAGCACCTCCGTATTGTCTGGGTTCAGCTTCAGTTTATTGTCCCCAGTTCAACCCATTATTGCTTCCAAGCACCTATCATTTCAACCACCTCTCTGATTCAGGTGGCATGGAGACATAGAGCTGGGTATCATCTATGTATTGATGACACCTCTCTCCCAATCTTCTGATGACATCTCTCAGTGGCTTCATTAAACTTCATGGGAGATAAGATTGACCCTGGAGGAACTGCAAAGGTGAGTTCCTAAGATGTCAAGCAAGAATCTCCCCAATTATTCTCTGGCTTTGGCGGTAGGAGCTGAGCCACTGCAATACATTGCATCCAACTCCATAACTTTTCCAGAAGGATACTGTGGTCAGTGATATCAAAAGCCATTGTGAGATCCAGAAGAAGCAACTGGTTCACATTCCCTCATCTTTCTTCCAGAGAAGGTAATCAGACAGGGAAACTAAGGTGGTTTCAGTGCCATAATTGGGACAAAGTTAGATTGAAATGCATCTAGACAATCAGCTTTTTCCACATATGCCATCAGTTGAATAGCTACAACCCTCTCCTATACTTTGCCCCCAAAGGGTATATTTACTACCAGGAAATAGTTTTTTAGACCTTTTAGATCCAGAGTGGACCTCTTGATGTTTCTTTGAGAGGGTCAGCAGGACTACTGCATCTCTCAAAGAGGCATTCACTACTCTTTCAGCTAGCCGGTCATACCTTGCTTTTGAACGACAAGGATCCAGAGGACATGTAGTTGGCTGGAGGTCAGCAAGCAGCTTGAGCCTCAGTTACTGAAACTGACCCAACTAACTGGACAGTATGGTTTTCTGGACATTGGACATTCCCTCTGGATTATCCGCACTTGTGGCATCCAGTTCCCTGTGAATCTGAATGACTTTGTCCTCAAAGTGCCTTGCAAGTTGTAACAGCATATGTTGCCTGCCTGCCACCCCTATTCCCTTAGGCTTGGTGCTATGAGGCCATTCATGAGTTGAAAAAGCTCTGCTGGGTGCAGAAGATGCAGTATTGGCAGAGAGAAATGAGTCCTTTTTGCTGCCTTCGCTGTACCATGGTTGGCACAATAATGCACTCTAACTTGTGTTAGCTCAGATTCACTTTCCTGTTTCATGGGCCATAGGTCCATGAAGTATGAAGTTGCTTTAGGGGCACCATAAGTACACCAAGAGCACTTGGGAATTATTGTGTCAATAGCCCCCTGCTCATCTCATGATTCCAGAGAAAGAGTAAAAGGAGCACCCTCCATGCCAATCGGAAAATTGCCCCAGGGCATTCAGGAATCATTCAGATTCCATATGTTTCCATGTTCATTGCCTCCACGAACATTCATCTCATTCTCAGCCATCATCCTCTTCTTTTGCCTTCAGTCTTTCCAAGCATTGGGGTCTTTCCCAAAGCGTCCTGTCTTTTCATTATGATCTAGTGATTAGGGAGCCGGACTCTTATC